>OX579635.1:4021296-4305152 GCA_951230915.1 Antitrichia curtipendula
GTTTCTAAGGATTTAAAACAAATTGTAAAACAAAAATTTATATTAACCCCTAAAGGACCAAACACCGTTTTTTGACAACATAGCGATTTTGGGCAGCTCACTATGACCGGAATTTTTCTTTTCTTTCTTTGAAATTTTCACATAAGATGTGCCCGAGGAGTAGCTTCAAGGTCCAAAAAATTTCGTGGCTTTTGACTACATGGTTAAAAAGTTATTGCATGATATGTCATTTTCATTGTTCGGCGGGCAGCCGGGGCAGCAAAAAAAAATTCTTTAAAAATCACTTTAAAGAAAAACTAAAATTTGAAATTGGTTCTTTAGATTTATATGTACGTGAGAGGCTTTGAACTATTCCATTCCGATCAATGAGTCAAAAGTTATGAGGATTCTTAGTTTGAGGGTAGTTATGGAATCTCTACTCTAAAATAAACTTTGAAGTCCTTTATTTAACTCGATTTTCAATATTTTTGAAAAAAAATAAAAACTTTGGGTGTAGATTGTTTATTACAACATTACAATCGTTGGGATTGGCATTTTTCAATTTGATAAATAAATTCTTGACAATTTAGTGCTTTGAATCATTCTCTACCTCTTCCTACTTACTATTTTTTTCCTATATGTTGTACAATTCCAAATGATCTGAAATTTTTCAAGCATGTAGCCAACTTGCCTCGAAGAATAAGTCCAAAGAGTAACAATCATTTTGGACATTTTTTCATACAAATGTGACCTTGTGGAGGGCAGCTGCCCGTTTTTTCGCAGGGACAAAAAAAGGATTTTTGTCAATTCAAACGCTATTATCTTGCAATCCACTTAGTGAAAAATTCTGAAATTTTTTCCACATCTTCTTAAACAAGTTTACTACAAGATCCTATGGCTACAAGTGTCCAAAATTTTTTTTTTTCTAAAATTTGGCACTAGTATTAGAAATGGCAGTTCTGGAGCGGTTTTGGTGAAAACATAGTCAAAAACCTTTAGGGGTTAAACAGTGCTACAAAAAAATATACACAAATTAACAAGGTAGTGGTTTTATACTAATGATATAAAAGGAACAAGTTTGAAATCCTCCCCATCTCTTGCCATTTTATCATATAAAATTTAGTATGGAATATTACACACACTATATATTGGTTTACACCAATTTGAAAATAATGAGAGTAGTCATTTTATAGGGGGTTTCTATCATTTTTTTGAAATGTTTTTGGAACTTCATCCTTTTCAATGTTGAGCTTATAAAAGGATATATCAAAATAGAAACATTCATTAAATAGAAAAAAATTGGCATGAAAATGTACGGAAATCAAAGAGGAAATTTTTTGTCAAATTTAGAAGGTCAATAAGTTAATAAGGTAAAACAACCCATTGTGGTCACAATTATGAGTTTGACCTCCTGTGGTTGTTGAAAGTTTTCAAAAAAAATTCCACAGAATAGGAGGAGGTTGGAAAACAGTTTGGGCATTAAGAATCACCTCTACAGAAGTGCCAAAAACAGTGCAGAAATAGAAGTGACTTTGTGTAATGAAAACCTGCCATTCCATGTGTGTGGTTTAGGCTAATGAATAGGTGACATGGTTCACCATCATGTGTGATTTTGCTCATAATAAAGTTCTAAATTTGGTGAGGTCTACAAAATGGCATTGAATTGTCAAAAATTAGCAAAAAAACACATCTGAGGTTGAACCTCCTTCTACTAGAATGCTTCTCAGTTACTCATAACTTTTTGGATTGATGTGAAATTTTAACCACACAAACTAGATAAGTATATACAACTTTTCCAAAATAATTTATTCAAAATGGACATTGTCTAAAGAAGAAACAAACCGCCAAAGTTCATTGTAATCCTAAAATGTCAAGATTTTGAACTTCGAATTGCTCCCAAACAATCAAAACAATTTGAATTGACATTAAAATTTTACCACAATAACTAGACTGCAAGGGGAACATAACCAACAAATTTGATTGAAAAGTAACATTATATGAAGGAGATACGAGTCCTCAAAGCTGCAGTCATCAAATGCAGTTTAGTAAACTCAAATTGAGCCTGTGAACTTTGATTGGCTTCCAAGAAATTATTACATCTTGGATTGATTTGAAATTTTTACCACACAATTTAGAAGAGAGAAATCAACTTTTTCAACAAATTTTATTAAATTTGGACATCCGATGCAAAAGTTACAGCACTTTGAAATGGACTTGGAACTATGTGATGAAACCCTAGGGCGTCTAGGGATTGGAATAAATTTTGATTGACAATAGGGAGTGAATTGAATGGAAACGTACAGTGGATCATTTTTAAACTCACTAGCTCCATTCAAAGGCATGTTCTGATTCATCACAGTTGCACCTATGAGCATTAATAGGGACCTAGGCACCTCTGACTTTGAAAAATCATATCTTATTCATTCCAAGTCAGAAAATTAAAATTAAAATTTTCACTGCTGCATTCCTCATTTCTCTTTCTTTTAAAAATATAAAAAAAGTCTTTGGACCACTCATTTTTGTACAAGGATCTTTCTTCCCATAGGTGAGTGCTTTTTGAGCCTTCTACTTTAGTGCAAGTATGAGAAACAGTGAAAACATTTGAAATTATGTTTATTTGACAAAATATGAATTTGCTATGAATTTTTGAAGTGCTCAATGCAGCATGGCCCAAAAGAGTCTGTTGACTACCTTAGAACCAACAAAATCTGAATCCATCATGCTCATTTTGCTCACTTGAAGCAGTCATAGTATTTTCTAACAAGGAAGACCTAGAAAGTCAATTCTTACAATGAATCCTCATTGAAAAATTGGAAGTTTCCAATGAAGTTACTAATCACTCCATTAACCCCTAAATGCCCAAGGCACCCAAATCTGGTGTTTGCAAAACTTTGAAGTTAAATAAAACCTAATCAAGTTGCTATGTTTAATAGTTTATATTTTTGGAAAGTTCTTCTTGAAGTCTAGTTTTAGCATTAAAAATCTGATCTTGAAAATAAATGATAGTGATTTTTTTACTCAAGATTTTGTGCAAGGGTACCCATTGCAATCTTGACTTCCCGTAGTGTTAAGAGCTCTTGGAAATGAGTCTCAAATACACTAGATCTTTGAGAAAAAATCACATTCAAAATTCATTTAAAAAAATTATAGAGGAGATTTTAAGAAGCCATAAATTGATTGAGGGTATACATGTTAGTCCCTTTAACATCATATTTTTTTGGTCACCAACTTTTTAGATTTGACTTGTGAAAAGAGGATTGAAAGATTTGTATAGTTTTAACACCCTCGTAGTCAAACATTATAATCTTTCACTCCATAAGTGATATTGTTGTCTTTTCTTTTCCTATGAGATCTCTAACAAGTCTAGTTTGAATTTGTATGATTACAATTCAAAAAGAATTGATACAACTTATCAAAATGTTGGCATTTTGTTCAGTTTAGAGCAAATTTCAAACAAGCTCAAAACATGCCTTGGGCATATAGGGGTTAATGTCATATAAGACATGCATTGAAACCAAAATCTGAAAACCCCCATGACAGGGTCATCTGACCACAATGGACTACTTTACCTTAAATCCTACGTAATGACATGTTAAGTGATCTAAGCCTCATGTGATCTAAATTACATGTGAGACTTGATTCCTAAACTTTTTCTATTCTATCTATTTGTTGCCCCTTAATTTTCTCTATCAAGCTTTAAGGTATATCAAGCTTTAAGGTAGGAGGCTCTTGAATCGCCCATCTAAGGGCTGATCTGCCTTTTTCATATGCTTCCTTGGTCGGTAGTATTTTTAATTCATTTTTCAGAGACAGAAAAATAGACGAGGAATCTAACACAAGTGGTTTCATATTTTTTTGAGCAATATTGAATTAGTTATGAATTTTCAAAGGAGATGTATCATAGGTCCCTATTTGTGACCCTAGGTCTTCCATAAACCGCTCACTTGCAAGATGGGAAAAAGCAAAGCTAATGATTGGCTAGGACCCCTTTTTTCTGATTCATTCATAGCACTATAGCAGTCAATTTAAGGATCACTTCGTTCCATTTACAGATCACCTCGTTCCATTCAAGAGCCATTTATAGGGGCAATTCTTAATGCCCAAGCGATTTCAGAGCCTCCTACCTTACATCAAACTCAAAATCACTTTGGATATTTCTATTGAGCTTTTTTTGTGACAAGCTTGTACTCTTTTTATATTGCTCATGGACATGTTACTCTACTTTTACTAAACATTGTTCTTGAGATTGTTCCTAAATTCTTTACATTTATTCAATGAAAAAAATGTTGAATCATAAGAAATAAAAAATGAATTTCACATTACAAATCGAGGGATTCCAAAATGTGTAAGAAAATTTATTTCCAAGGGAATAGTTGTTTGTGAATTAGAGCATCTTTTGTCTTCGTTATATTCTCTTGTTTACCGCCTACTAATTGAAGTTTCTTTAAAGGACAATTGAAAGTTTGATCAAGTTCATATGATCTCAATTTCCAATGTAAATTATTAAATAGTTTTTTTGAGGTAGAATTTTAGGGATTATAATTTTTGTTTCAATTGTTTCCCAAGTGCAAAAGATATTTCAATTCTAACACAAAATAATCGAGCTTGATAGGATAAATAATAAAAAAAATTGGGATAAATTTTTAAAATTTTCCTCATAGAAAATACATATGTTTTCAAGAAAAGATTTTATTAATTTTAATTGAATTATTGATGGAAAATTTATGAAGAGTTTTGTGCAGATTTTGTACAATTTAAGCATATTAGTGGTGGGGGAGGGGGGAGGGGGGAATAACACAATTTTTGTTAATGTAACATAATTTTCATTAATATAATGCAATTTTGAAATCTGAAAAATTGCAAGGCTACAAAAATCTATGTTGGTGTTTGTGATTGCCAATCCCTTTTATAAAATGGAAGAATATAACATTCTATGTTGTGAGCACCTTAAACACATCGAGTGCACTAAATAAATAATAAAGAGGCTATTATAAAGGATTAGCTTTTCAAATCAATTTTTACAATTTTTCAAAAAAAAGGTCTAAAAGATCAAGTTTATAGAGGAGAATAATCTCTTGGTTAGAATTGATGTTTCACGATTCCATCTTAGAACTATTGACAATTTAGTTTTTCTTCCATCTAGTAATTATGTCCATTTAATAAAATTTTAAAGAAAAAAAATCATTTTATTTTTATTTTATTTTTTAGTCTTTCAATTCATTTTTCTAGCATAAAAAAAATGTAAATTCCATAGGTAAAAAATTTAAGTTGAGAGGATTCAAAGGAGGGTTGCTATTATGTGAGCATAGGAGTGTATGCTCATGAGCCTAGAATACTACACAACTATGTTATAGGTGTATATACTATAAAACCATCTATGATTATAGGATATATATGTTACAAATATCCATATTATAGGTGTTTATGATACATACATTTTCTATAGTGTGTGGTATCTATATTATAGGTACCTATATTGTAAGTTCAATGCTCACAAGCTCGCATTCTTGGGCTCACATACTAGCACTGTTGGATTCAAAGTCATAGAATTATTATGGTAAGGTTCATAAAAATAATTTCTTTTCTTTGTAATCTACTAATCATATCTTGCAATTTACATGATTAAAGTTTCTAAAATTTCATTTACACATTTTTATATTAGTCTAAGATAAGATCCTATATTTGAAAATGCAAATAAAAACATTTTTTTGTCATTTCAACTCTTTGCACTAGATATTTGAGAATGTCCTTCCACAAGACAAGAACACCATGTAAAGACATTGGGATCCAAAAGATCTGATGAATAATTTCATTGTTAATTTAAAAAATAAAAAATGCACCTGTTAATATGATAATTGGAGTATTTTGCTAACTACCTTAGTCATGGAGGGTTGCATTTTTCTAAGGTTTACCTTGTAAAGATGGGTTGGTCACAATAGAAATCATTTTTTTTTATATATAATGTAAATCATTTACTTAAAAAACAAAAGTACTCATTGGAGGTCAAACTATTATGCAAGACTTCTTCTTTTGCACAAAATTCCAAGGATGAACATCTTTACTTTTATCTCATGTAGAAGGACTCTCCGTCATCCATCAAACACTTAGTGTTTAGAGCAATGTTACAAGGTTAAAATCTATTATAGTTGTAATAGTGACCGGCAATGCTCTTACTTTTAATGACAGTTCCAAGCATTATAACTATATACATTTCATCTAAAAGTTACTAATGTTCAAGTTTTGGGTATATAGATGGTGATGGTCTAGTTGCATTTCCACTATAATAATTCAACTTTGCCTATCAAAATACCTTGCCTTAGAATGGTTGAGGAGATTGAAGTGGAGAGGGACAGGGATTCATGGCCACTAGGGGGGCCAAACAAGAACCATTGTCAGCAAATCCCAACTGCCATCCACTACAAACAATCCCATTTATCGCTATGTGCCGCCATTCTAAAGCACACAATTTATTCTATTAAGTGCAAAGTGTTACAATTTCATCCATAATGCAAGGTGTCACTTTTTCATCCAATTTTTTTCATCCATGGTTCTTACTAAAACCTAATGGCTAAACAATAACTTCTCAATGAAACCTTACATGTTGAATGAAATCTTTGTTAGTGCTATTACATTGCAATGAGATTCACTCTAATAAAGAAATTAAAGAAGACAAAGCCTCAAAATTGCAACCTACCACATAATGCCATATGTCCGTTTTCCATTTGTTGACCCACGTAACAAATCGGCCATAAGCTAATAAGCCCCAACTTTTTGCCGTTGAGTTCTCTCAAACCCTACTTCCCAGCCTACTATCACCATCCTCAACAAGGCAATGCATTTTGGGCCCCCCAAAAGAATTGCTTTTCCATACCAAGTTGTCAAGTTTTTTTAATTTTCTAACTAAAATAGAGATAATGGCTAAGAGCATCATCAATGTGGGACAGTATATGGATCATCAATGACATTGATGCATGTAGTCAGAGGACTAGCTTTTGGTTTGGTTGTGATTAATCTTGAAACAACGATACACCCTAAAAGTGTCTGATGGATGACAAATAGTCCTTTTATGTAGGATAGAAGTATAAATGTTCATCCTTGAAATTTTGTGTGAAAAAAGGAGGTCTTATAAAACCCTAAAATGTTGGGCTGGATATCGTGGAAATCTTCATTTTTTGTACCATGTCAATCACTTCCTTAAAAAAAAAAAAAAACACTCATAAGAGGTCAAACTACTATACAAGATCTCCCCCTTTCACACAAAAATCCAAAGATGAACATCTACACTTCTGGTTGCCCACTCTTGAAGCCACGGTGACGGGTTCCAGTCACCACGGAGACCGGCGCAGGACGACGTCGTCGTCGTCGGCAGCAAGGGTTGGGTCCTTGGTTTTTTTTAGGGAAGCTGTGGCTGGCACTTGCTGAACCAGATAAGGTTGACGGACCTTGACGACCAATTTCCTGCCATCTCCGCAAACCCATCTCAGTTGATGCGAATTGGAATCGGACTTGCAAACTTCGCTTATTTCCGAGCATTCGACATTCCGTAGTCGCAGTTGCAGCTATGGCAGCAATGGCGCTCTCCACCTCCATGACCGTCCTGTCGCTCGGCTCCTCCTCGTCCACTCTCAGACTCCCGTCGTCCTCCAGCGGCGCCCGCTGCGGGCTCACGTCGTCTTTCACCGCCAGCCGCGTGGTGTCGTCCTTCTCCTCGTCGCACTTCGCAGGTGGGTTCCCAAAATTGTGAATGAATTCTTGGCTTTTATGTCTTACATTGCTGAATTTTAAGACAGCGCGTTCGTGCTTGTTCTAATGCCTAAGGACATTGATAGGTTTACAGAATTTAGCGATGTAGCCAATTTGGTGTTTAGTAATACGAAGTCTCATTTGTAAGGCCATTCTTCGCCGGGCTTGGATTGTTTCTTGTTTTGAATAATGGGGTAGCCTGCACTTATACCTAGATTTGACAATTAACTCTGGAGGATGCTTTGAAAGGGAAGGGATCTTGCAAGAGAGATTGACGTGCCCTACTTTGCACGTCTGTTGCCCCATGTGTGGCAGATATCATAAGGGACTCCGTTGCATTGGTAAAGAATGTAAATGTGAATTCCAGGGAATTTGGTTTTGATTTGCTAATTGTGTGCGTTCAATCTGGGATGCAGGAGTGGCGTTGAGGCCAACCACATTCGGCCTTCCAGTATTGAAGCGAGGATTTTCTCTGGTCGTGAGGGCCGGCAGCCCTGTCATGGGATGCACCAAGCGGTCTAGGTCGCGGAAGTCGATTGCGCGGGTGTCGGGTTACCGTGCCCGCCAAGCGACGCCGACGGGGAGGAATGTGTTGAAGAGAAGGCGTGTCAAGGGCCGCAAGAATCTGGTGCCGAAGAGCAACCCTAGCAGCGGCAAATTCGCCTAAGTATTGGATTAGAGTCGACCATTGCCATGTAAAGGATGGGGCTGTAGCTAGGACCTTCTGATTAGGTTAGGCCAATCTTTTCTCTTACACCAGATGACTTGAGCAAATCCGATTCCTTATCAACCCTGCTGTTGAAGTGGTTTTTGTGTGGTGCAACATTTGCTTCCTTCTTTGGGATCGAGCTCTGCAAAGGAGAACGTCCCTGTGGGTCGTCCTAAGTTTTGCTAGCTTGATGGGCTGGGGTCCTGGCTATGATGCCAGTCCTGTGATAGATAGAAGTTAGGGCTTATTACAATTGACCCTGGGGTCATGCTGAAGTCTGGATACGAGACCGATGAAACGAACCGAGTTCATTGATATTGTTGCATCGTTTGACTGAACTCAAAGGCTCAAATGTGGATGTTTCTCACTAATTGTAAGATACTCTTCTGGCTTGCGGTCTTTGGGCATGAGTGGTAGTTTTCCGTGGGAGTTCTAAACGTGTGGGAGCCCATGCAAGCGGCCCTCAGTCAATGAAGCACTGGACGGAGGATTTGCTTGAGTCGTTTATTTTTCAGCGAGTTGAAGAAAGGTCGGGAGATTGAGGAATGGCAAATAAAAAATTCCAGCGTTTTCCGCTTGGGTAAAAGCAGGGACGAGCGAGAGGCTCGGTTCACCCCAGCCTTGAGGAATCAGCCATTTGAGTCGAGGATAGACATAATTATGCAATCGGCGACACGCTTCACATATCAGTGATTGACTTCTGGTTGTGATAGCAGAGTTACTGACATGAGTTACTCCCATGAACACCTGTAAATGAATGTTGAACGAGTTATGAATAAAATGAAAGCCTAAATGGAGTGGGACGAGTGAGCTTGGTGGCCACAAATTGCGTGGACATTGTGACTCTTTCATCTCTCGAGCTCGTGATCTGGAACCAACTTGGGTCGGGATCTAAAGGAAGTCTCTGAATTGGTGACAACTTCTCATGACAAGTCCCTGCTTGAGAATGGGTGGGTTTTGAAAGCCCGAAGGCAAAACCAAGGGGGGAACGATCCCCAGGAAGTCTGAGGGCAACTCAAATTAAGCTTAGAATGGGTGGGTTTTGAAACTGGGAGAACAGAGAAGCGCATCCTCGAGACAAATAATTTCTGTACAAAACACCTCTCAGGTATCTCCTTCTGGAGGGGTCTCCCGTGGTATTCCCGCCTGTCACGCCGTGACCCGGGTCAGATCCCTGGCAACGGCGACTCCTCCAAGAAGGGATGTGGCACCTTCACTGCGGCTGATCCTATGGGCAGCGCCACATGCGCCGGTGATCTAGTGCTAGAATGATTCCCTGCCACTACAAATCCTTGGGTCGTGCTTCAGACCTGGGTTTGATAGCCGACATCGACTTCGAAGCTGAAGTAGCTTGGTTGCTACGGCTTACGACATTCAATGCATTTTCCAAACCTGAGTAATTCGTTAACCAATATTCTCATAGTACTAGAAAATGTAACTTGTTGCCTCGGTAGTATTCTACCTCAAACTGTAAGAGCGCTTGCTGCCTCGGTAGTAAACCAAGAGCGCTTGCTGCCTCGGTGGTAATCCAAGAGCGCTTGCTGCCTCGGTGGTAATCCACTTCAAGACTATAAGAGCCAAAGCTCAGTTGATCCCTCCTCATCAGTTTTCAATATTGTCACAAGCCTCTCTGCAAAGAGAACCCTCGATCCAGATAGTTCTCAATTTGTACTTAACCGCGTCGATCCTTTGGTTATCTTGGGCTGATTCCACCCCCAAAAGCTTAACACTGAAGAAGTAAAGTTTTACCTCACGGTATTTTTCCTTCTTTTTGTCCTCGATCTAGACGTAGTCAGGAACACAATACAAACTAACAAGGACATGCATGGTGCACATGTGGGATAGATTTAATGCATATGTTGATCCATGTTATGTTCTCTTACAGTATATACAGTCAAAAAAATTCATTGAAATTGGGTGTTTCAAAGGCCAAAGTTGTATTGCTATGATAATTCAGAATTGACCAGTACTAAAGTAGTTGTAAGAGACAGTCGACATGCCCAGCTTCTGGCCGGGTTCAACCTTAAAGACAATCTTCCCAATTCGGTCTAAACAGTGAATAGCATTCGAATGAATAGCATTCGAATGAGCAAACCTTTGGAGATGTATCAATAGCACCAACGTAACTTCTTATAGTAGAGTTTCCTACAACTTTTCATAACATGCGTCATTTGTGCATGTGTCTAGGTTACGTCGGGAAGAGATCCCTTCACAAATGGACGAACAACAATTTCCAATGACAGTGTGGTGTGGCGGAAGAAACGCAGATCAGGATGTTTCCATTCGCCTGGTCCTCAACGGAATCAACCAAGAGCAGGTGAACAACCTTCGCAGCCGAGAGCCCTTGGCAGTCTTGAAGGTGCATTCCACTCGGTTGAATGAACACAGCAACTACTTCCAAGTGTGCTTGAGCGAGAGATGGACACATCCAGATGCAAATCCGTCACCACCTTCCATGGAACTCAGTCTGGAGCTCATCCAGGGGCTGCAAGTGGCAACTTATACAGACTGCTTTTCCCGCATGTACAAGCCTCTCCGCAAAGACTTCAAGGACGTCAAATCCAGTCTGGAGCTTCTGCGAGTGGCGTCTCAGATCGATTTTCGCAAATTGGTGAACTCCATTTGTCTGTACTTGTCAACCATACTTTGGTCTGAGGAGGATGAGCTCAGGATTCGACAATCCTCATCATCCCCAGATTTTCCTCGTAGCCAGGCCAAGGGTCTGGTTACTCGGTTGGAACTCGGCCAAGATGGCAACGAGGATTCACGTAAGGACTTGTTATGCGGCCAGATTGCGCACAGCTTACGTATTGCTTTGCGTCAAGACGAAAGTGTGCGCAGAGAGGGTTTCGTCAGTGCTCAATCTTTCTTTGAGGACTTGTTCCACAGCATTCGACAAAGTGAAATAGATTCTGCTTTTGAGGACGACGTGGTCACGATTTTCACCAAGGAAGTGAAGGAAATGCTCGAGAGTTTCCATGAAGACTGTCGCAAGCATGCCATGACTGACGAACTTTGGGGAGAAACTTCGGTGTGGATTAAGATTGAAGATGGCCATGTTTGTGACTTCAGAAGAAAACTCAAGGCACTCTGTTGGGCACTGGAACTCTTGTTGAAGACCCAAGTGGCTGAAGAAGTGATCGAGTGCTTGCTGCATTTGGAGTTGTTTGTGGCAATAATTCTTGCAGCCCAGACTAATGATTTTAGCGAACCAGCTTTCAAAAACGTTGCACTACGATTTTGTAAAGTTGTGATATTCATGTTCCAAGAGGTGGTCGCGGGAGGTCTGCTCCTGGAAATTCCAGATCGAGTTTTACTGATCGAGAGTTGGCAGGGCCTCGACTGTATATTTTATCTGGACACGGAGAATGACATGCTTGCTACGGGGGAGTTCGGACAAGCTCTAGAAGGTGTGTTTCTGACTTTGCCATTACAGCAGCAGCTGGAGCTCTTACAGCGAAACAGTATTTTCTCCCAAAGATTCATCTGCACAGAGTCGCTCATTGCTCTGATGAAAAGAAACTGGCCAACTGAAGAGGATGCATTGCTGCAAACTGACGTCGAAGTGGACGGGGGTGTATCTGATTCTATGGATACCTGAGAGTAGGAGTCCGAGTTTTCCATACAAGTCTACTGCAACTGATGCAACTGATGATTCTATGGTTAGGTTTGAAAAAAAATAAAAAACTTAATTTTGTGCTCTTTGCACTAGAAATTGCATTTCTTCCCCACATTTTCATACTAGTCTACTGCAAGATCCTACAATTAGATTTGCAAAAAATAAAAAAATAAAATTAAGTTTGTGCTCTTTGCACTAGATATGGCAGTATTTGACAAGAAACAAGCCTTGGAACTTTAGAGGTTGAAAATAGACTAATAGCATAATTCCATCAACCAATACTTATGATAGATAAAGTCGCATAGATGTGAAACAAAAAAAATATAAATATTGCAAACAATTCTTCATTATGTGGTATTAGAAATCACCAAGAGCATACATTTTTTTTTAATAACATGTAGAATTGTAGACATTGACTAAAAAGAAAAACACCTTCAATGATTTCACAATTCACATCATACATGTAATTGAAAAACTAAAGCTTTAGCATATCTATTTGATTATAAAATATGAATTTTGACATGTGTCAACTAGTTGACTACAAGCCAAAAAATAGTCAAACGATATATCATATTTGGGGTCATATACATAATCCATTATTAATTATATGAAAAACAAGTTTTGAGCAACACGTTTGAATAGTTTCTTTGGTCTTTTAATGCTTAAAGGACCAAGATGTCATATTTAATTACTTTTGGACTTTTGAAAGTCCAAAATTAATAATGGTCATCAGAAAATGTCACTATGGTTATTAGGAGATAATCTAAAACATCGAGAGATCTATTCAAACATTGGGAGATTTCACAATGTTATTATCCCGTGATCTTTGAATGTTTAGTCCATAATTCATTGAATAGTCCAGAAGTAGTTAAATGTGGCATCCTGAAACTGCGCGTTTTTGGCAATATATCAATTTTGAGCAAACGGAGTTTTGAATTTGAATTTTTTGAATTTTTTACACAGCATATGCCTAAGGAGTAGCTTTAAGACACAACAATTTTTACAACATGGTTAAACAATTATTTTCACTATAGGATAACTTTTGACTACATGGTTAAGAAGTTATTGTATGAAATGTAGTTTCTTTCTCAACTCGGGTAGCATGGGCAGATAGAAAAAATCACTTTTTTTCAAAAAAATAAATTGAAATTGGTTTTTTAGATTTATACACACATGGAAAGATTTTAATCATTCCATTTTGATCAATGAGATGAAAGTTGTGAGGATTTTTAGTTTGCAGGCAATTATTGAATCTCTACTCTAAAATAATCTTTGAAACCCTTTATTTAACTCAATTTTCAATTTTTTTGGAAAAAAATAAATTCATAAGATGTAGATTGTTTATTACAACATTAAAACCATTGGAATTGGTATTTTTCAATTCCATAACTAAACTCTTGACAATTTCATATTTTGAATCATTCTCTATTTATTTCTACTTATTGTTTTTTTCATGTATGTTGTACAGTTCCAAGTGATCTGAAACTTTTCAAGCATGTAGCCAACTTGACTTGAAAAATAAATCCAAAGAAGTACCACCAATATGGACATTTTTTTCATAGAAAATTGAGCCTATGAAGTGCAGTTGCACGGGGTTTTGTAGGGCCCAAAAAGGATATCTAATAATTCAAATGTTAACCCCTAAAGGACCATCACACAATTTTTGGTTGTATATAAATTTTGGATAGGTACTTGTGGCTAGAGTTTGCATGTTTTTGTCTTAAATTTTAATAGAAGGTGGGGACGAAGAATATCTTTCATATGCACTAAATTTCATGACATTTGGAAATGTGAGTCAAAAGTTATGGCCTAATATGTTACTTTTTCCTTGGCTGGGCAGTCCCGGCAGATCAGAAAAATTACTTTTTTCAAAAATAAAAAATTGAAATTGGTTTTTTAGAGTTATATATACATGGAAAGCTTTTAATCGTTCCATTTTGACCAATGAGCCAAAAATTATGAGGAGTTTTAGTTTGCGGGTAGTTATGGATTCTCTATTCTAAAATAAACTTTGAAGCCCTTTATCTTACTCAATTTTCAATATTTTTTGAAAAAAATAAAATCATAGGATGCAAATTGTTTATTACAACATTTCAACCATTGGAATTGGCATTTTCCAATTCCATACCTAAATTCTTAACAATTTTGTATTTTAAATCATTCTCTACTTTGTTCTACTTATATAATTTTAAACGATGTGAAATTTTTTAAGCATGTAGCCAACTTGTCTAGGAAAAAGTATCTGAAGAGGCACCACCATTTTGAACATTTTTTCATAGAAAAGTCAGCTTGTGAAGTGCATCTGCCCTATTTTTTGCAGGTCCCAAAAAATGGTTTCATTGAATTTGAATGCTTATATCTTGCAATCCGCGTGGTGGAAATTTTTGAAATTTTTATCATATGTTCTTAAGTCAGCATACTAAAAGATCTTATAGTTACATGTGTCAAAAAAAGTTTTTTTTCAAAAATTTGGTACTTGTATTAGAATTCTAGAAATGGCAGTTTTGGAGCATTTTTGGTAAAAACATAGTCAAGGAACTTAAGGGGTTAATATCTTGGAATCTACATAGTGGAGATTTTTGGAAAAAAATTTACATCTTTTCAAATAGATTACTATAAGATCCTAGAGTTACATGTATTTAAAAATGTGTTTTTTTTTCTAAATTTGGTACTTGTATTAGAAATGGCAATTTTAGAGCGTTTTTGGTAAAAACATAGCCAAAGAACTTTAGGGGTTAACTTTGAGATGATTTTTTGTGCTTATTCAACAAGTGAACTCAACCTCTCCCTTCTCTTTGTTTCTAGGTTGCCACTTTTTGTTACAAATTTAGACTAAAATGATAATAATTAACATGATTTGACTTTAATTCAACCATATAGAAATACCATTAAGAAAAAAAAATATATAATTGATGAAAATCATTTGTTTCCTATACAAAGAAGATAATAATCCATTCATGAGCTATATTTGGATCTCCAAAATTTTCAAGATTAACCCCTAAAGTCCCAAGGCCTCTTTTCCATCAAAAAAACACTCAAAACAACCATTTCTATAGCAAAGAGCCAAAAAAAGTTTATTGTTTTCTTTTATTGCATATCTAACTATAGGATCTTTTACTAAACCAGTGGAAAAATGTGTGGAAAAAATTTCACAAATTTGACATTGGAGATTGCAAGATATTTGCAATTAAAGTAAAGGCAATAAGTTTTATTCAACTACATTTTTTCACTTTGAACCTTCATAACTTATAACTTTTATTCTATTAGTTTTAAATTTTAAATTTTATATGCTAAATATTTGAGTTGAGAGTCTAAAAATAAAAATAAATTAAAAATTAACTAATTTTTATTCATTAAAAATTTGTTAAATAGAAGTAGGTTCAAGATTGAAGGAAAATCTAAATTGTTAATAGCTCTAAGATGGAATTGAAATACACTAATCTCAACAGTGAGATCATTCTAGCACGAGATCTTAACCTTGTGAAACTTTTTTTTTGAAAAATTGTGAAAATTGAGGTAAGAAACGAATCCTACAAGTTATTTTTCCAAGAAGATGCTTTGATTGCACAAAAAACAAGATTGTTCATAACTTTCATATAAAAAATCCAAATGAAATAAATTAAATCTTCCAATGTACACAAAAATATAGTCTATATAAAACAAGTTTTTTAAATATTTTTGCTTTAAGTTTTTTTTTTAAAATTTTCTACCCGCCGAACTAGAAAGAGGGCTTTTAATGCCATAACTTTTGCTCCAAGCTCCAATTCAAATAAAAATTAAATTTTTGGAAAGCTAATGTGTTTTTCTATCAACACAAAAAAAATTCAAAAATCACAACAAATATTGAGACCGTAGGAGCCTACCTAAAAATCTGAAATCCATTTTGTCCTTTGAAGGAACAATCAGACTTTAGGAATGAAAGCATAACAACACTAATAAGGGGTATGATAATTAAATGACAATGATGAGATGAAATGACATGGTTTGACCTCCTTTCAAAACCCTTTTATGTCACCAATTTTTTTGGAAAATTTCGAAAATGATTGAAATTTAGCTTCTTCTATGATCTAGATTTGAATTCCTCTAATAAACTCTATAATCAAAATATTTTATGAAGAATTATAATATTAACTAAAAAAATATAAATAAAATATTGAGTACAATACAAGGGACCTCTACATAATTTTCCAATTGAAAATGCTTCAATATTTTTAAACTTCTTGCTAAACTTCAAAATGTGGGCTTTTCTAGTCCTTTGAAAAGGTGAAGTTTTGTCTTTCAACATTTTAAGGAAAAAACATGAATGTCCTATAGTTTGTGAATTTTATTCAATAATTACCTGGGGAGGTCACTCTCACTACATTTGGGGTATCCACATGTGGCGGAGTGATTTTTTAACCCCCTATTTACTTTTAAATAAACTATAATTTCATCCTAAAATTTTGAGCTTTGTTTAACAATAACTAAAGGTTTCTATTGACAAAAATTTCAATTCCCAATAACATAAGATATATTGTCTAGAAAGGGTTGAAAAATGAACTAAAATGGCATGTTCTCCAACTAAAATATTTATAGAGCTCACATGAAGATGACTATTGCATCAATATTCAACCAAAATAAACTTTCAATAAAAAGCTATTCTTTAGAGAAAAAAAATTCATTTTTTTCATTTTTTTTCATTTTTTTCATTTTTTTTCTTATATAATATAGGGGTGTGAAAGTTATTTTCAGCTTTACAGTGTATCTTTTTTCTTAAAAAATTATAACTAATTACTATTAGCATAAAAAAATACCAATAATTCAAAACATAAACTTTTAAAGTAGTAAAATCTATCCATAATTTATTTTTTGGAAAAACAATTATAATTTTAAGATGTATTACATGTATTACATATTCCGCCGCACATGGGTTGCTAAAACGCGAGGAGTGTCCTCCCCGGGAATAATTAGGAAAAATAGATTGAAAATACACACTAAAAAATTTAACCAAATTTTTTTCTTATTTATTTATAAAAAAATTGTAAGCTTAAAGGTGTTACTAAATGAAATGCTATAATTATAACTAATATGCTTATAGTTTTTAGAAGAATCTTAGAATTTTTAATCCCAATGGTGAGAATGTTCTTGTACAAAATTAATATATTATATTTCTATTTTTATTTGAAAATTTTCAAAATTGAAAGCAAAAGACAACTTCATGTGTTTTTCTACCTTCATTACCCGCAAAATAAAACTTGGTCTTCATAACATTTACCTCATTATTTGGAATTCAATGGTTCAGTTTTTTTCCAGTAGGTATCAATCTATACAATCTTTAAAAAAGTAATTAATATGTTTTTAGAATATATTTTTTGATGCTTGGCTTGGCATTAAAATTGAATTTTTTTTTAAAACTTCTGCAATACTTATTAGAATGACATGAAATAAAGCTTCACAGTTAGATTATGATGAGAATCATCCATTTAAAAAAAATAATGCAAAAATTCCAAATTATAAAGTCAATAGAGCCTACATGAATTCTCAAAAAGCCCAAAGTGGGCTCTTTGGTCCTCTAGGGGTTAATTCTAGAAGGATGCGGCGGCCACTTCAATGTCTGATGGATGAGAAAGAATCCTTCTATATAGGACAAGAGTGCAAATGTTCATCCTTAAAATTTTCATAAAAAGTAGAGGTCTTACACAACAGTTCAATCTCCAATGATAGTGTTTTTAACCTTTATAAGACATTTTATATCTAGATTTGGTCAAACTTCATTAGATTTCTACATCCAAATACATATTTCAGAAATTTGGTATTTTTCACATGTAGAAATATATTTCTAAAATTTCATTTTATTTTTTTATAATTAAAAATACCAAATTAAATTTTGTATGATTTTTTAAAGAATTTTTTTGTAAAAAATGTAGTAACTACAAAATGCTTAAAACAATGAAATTTAAAAAAAAAATGGAAATAATAGTGACAAACATCATTGTGTAATTGATGTACTCATTGAGCTCGCACCAAGAGAAATTCAATAGAAAAAGTTCAAAAGTAGTGTATTTTGAGCTTTCAAGATGCTATCTTCAAAATGTCACAAAAATTATAATTTTAACAATTTTGAAAAAAAAATAACATAAAATGAAAAAGTAAATTATTGGAGCTATGTTTTCTTAGTTAAGGTTAAAAATATTTAAAATAAAAAACTATGTGAAAATTCAGATTTTGACTTTGAAAATGCCTACTTGTATGGTTTTTCAAATGATTCACACTATACTAAAAAGGTTGATTTAAATGGTGACTTGCATGTCCTACTGGGTTAAAGAATTTATCATTTTAAAGACAACTAGTAATTATGGATAGATTTTGGAGACACTTTAAGGTAACTACATCTAAAATCGCATGAATAAGCTTGGTAGCAAAATCAATATGTTCTAATAAATGAACAACAATTTTTGCACATTGGTGAAGGACTATGAATGAAAACGAAAGTGGTTCCATAATTTTTGGATGCATTGAGAATTAGTTACAAATTTTTAAAGATGTAAGGTCTAGGGTGCTAAAAGTGACATGTAAATGATGCCAAAATGCATTTGAAGAAATGACACTAAAGAAGAAGTTAAAGCAACAAAAGTGTACCCAAAATTGTCCACTTCTAAGGTTGCCACCTCTACAATACTATTAATAGAGTTGCACACTACTCAAAATTCACCTTACACTTGTCCATGTACTATTAATAGAACTGCACACCACTCAAAATTCACCTTACACTTGTCCGTGTCATGTGCTTCATTTTGGGTATCCTCCCTATTCAATTTCCCTTCAAAAATAGGGGCCGATTTTAAAGAGTGGTCCATTTTAGATGTAGCAACTTACCTTAATAGAAATCTTATGTGCATCACGTAAATGAAGGCAAACCGATTTTGGAACTGATATTTTTGACTACAAACCGAACGGAGTATTCAGATACTGGGTTGTCTTATCAAAACATATTTATTAATGCCATAACAAATCACTTGTAGAAACGTAACATGTGATAAACATATTCCCTCTACTAAATTCTCAGTTGCGAAAACTACCGTAACATGAATGCTCTCTAAAATTTGCGGTACTTGAGCTGGCGGACGAAGCAATTATCAAAAACTTTAATCTAAATTACAGCAACTTCCGGAATGACCTACATTACAACTCTCGATATTACGTGCACACTTATGTTACAAAAGAAATCAATACCATGCAAAAATCTGTTGTCTACTGGGCTATGTAGGGACAAGGCCGTCATATTCTATTGGCACATTTAATGCCTTGCCAACGATCACCACAGGCACAGCGACAGACACAACTGCAGCCAAGACAAGGAGCAATGACCCTCCCAATGCAGCTTCCGCACACCAACGCAGCGCTCTCCATTTTGACGTCACCATCCGGAAAGGGGAGAATCGGCCCAGACCTTGGGGACCCTGGTTCTGCACCTCCTTGGCAGATGGAGTGTCTGATTCTCCTGCAGCATTTGGATATCGTACAGTAACGTTGCTTTCACAATGTTGATACGTACAAGTGGAACAAACTTGGTCTTGGATCATTTCGTCTTTGAGGAGTAGATTCGACAATCCGTCGGCACATGGACATACATGAATCGTATCATCCGCCCCCTCTGGTTTACGACTCCGACCGCTAGGATCATCGAGAGGCCGCCTAGATTTAGATTCTGTTACGATCATGTGAATCTCCCGAGGGCTACTGTCAACAGAACCCACCTTGCGAAGTCTTGGAAAGTCCTCTCCCTTGCTTCGATGGTCCATATCCTCGTCAGAGCTGTCTGATGAATACGATTCTTCGGATGCGATTGGGTTGTCACGCACACTCCATCCGGCCTCGCTTGACGTTTCAGCGTCCAATTCCGTTGCAACTGCATTTAATGACCGGACCGCTTCGTCATGAGCCAGTTCCATGTCTCGTTCGAACAAACTTCCCCTAGAGGTCTCCGGATTGGAGAGACTCGATAGGGAGTGCACCAGCCGCGTCGGGGGAACGAATGGAAGAAAATCTTTTGTCATGATGAGTGACTTAGTCCTCTGCAAAGAAAAAGAGAGATTAAAAACCTCGTCAGGCCAGATGGGCGTAGTTCATATTTGGGATCTAAGCAACTCGAAAGGGAGAAATTCAAAGCACAAGCACTAATCGAAAATTCACAAGCACTTCAAGGGCCTTGGTTTTCTCACCTCCTCTGAGTTGACGCCTAGATGAGCAGAAGCGTCGTGGCGGTGCGCTTGAGGAATTGATTGTCCATTTAAGAAACGATCTCCTACCTTTGAATTTCCATTCTTGGCCACCAGTCCAGTTACTGGAGAGCTTTGAGCACGGATTAGTATGCCTGATATGGCAATCTCGCGTTTGTCCTCTTCGATATAGGCATTAGAAATATCACGGTCATTCTCTCTCTCAGTTCTCACACCACCGTCTCTTGACGGCCCTGTTTGTGAGTTGATGCCCCCCAGCTTTAGCCTAGGCAAGCTTAGCCTCGCATGGCGAGCGTCCTCACCAAGTAGTACATCGGTGTCCACATTCCTTGAATCTTGGTTTTCATCCTCTTCCAAACAGAGGCCATTCACCTTCGTGCCTCGTGATCGACTACTCCCGTTCGCAATTATCACTGCACAAATAGCAAGGCACATGTCAAAGATGAAATGGAAACAGAACATTTAACACAATTCTCCAAGCTTGAAAACACAAGACTAAACCAACAACAATTTTACACGGACCTCGAGTATCATAACAATCCTTCCAAAGCACAAACTCAGTGTGCTTGGCTGTGCAACGTACTAATTCCAAAAATTCTCTCCAAAAACTCCAGAATCCGGAAAGAGCATACAGATATAGATAAGCACGCCAGAATAAGAAGGTAAATAAAAAAATTATATGTATTATTCGAAGACCACGAGATTGAGCAGAATTTAAAGCAAAGTATAACACGCATGGATGATGGGGCCAGCTCTCACGTCTTCGTGATGGTGATTCGCATTCTTCGACGGTGGTGGTAGAACTCGAAGGAGACGAGCCTGGAGTGCCACTAGATCGGGGTGAATACCGAGGATAAACAGGTGCTCGTTTAGCCTTCGACCTGTTAATGCTTCGGGCAGAAGAAATCTGAACAGACCCGGAAGCTGAAGTAGAAGCAGGTGAATAAGAGAAACCGCGCGATTGCTGAGAAGTTGGACTCGCCGCCCTCAGATTTGGACTGCCAATCCTCGTATTATTCGTACCAGCTCCGACCGGACTCCTGGGAGCTCTCGGGCTTGTACCACGCTTCGGAACAGGGGATAGAGAGTCAGCCCTCCCATTCACGGAAGTAACAGGACTAGAACCTCGATTCTCGTCGCTCGACCAAGGACTCCTATGGTTACGTTCTGAGGACTTCCGAACAGGACTTGCAGCCATGCCGAGTGATTTGGGGGCTGCACTTCCGGAAGCCAACATCTTAGCTGTGTGCAGCGCCTCAGTCACGGCTGCTCTTACGTGGGGCATCTTGTCGAGGCGGCAGCTATCCAGCGCCTGCAATATTCAAAGGAATTCAGTTAATAAAATAGAGGAGGAAGGAAGGAACCCTAAAGCACTCCGCACCTCAGAGTCAGATGACACAAAGAGTCTTAGAATACCCACGTACATGTAAAGCAGAATGGAGCTCAGTTTCCAGCGTCTCCTTGTCAAGAATGGTGAGCACCGACTGAAGCAGCTTGGCAGCAGCTTTTCGGAGCTGCCACGCGTTGGTCGTAACCTTCAGAGAATCCTCACCAGCTCTCAGTAAGCTCGCACCATAGATGCTTAGAGTGTCCGGGTTTGTTGATGCGAGAATGCAGGCGAGTTGCATGTGGGATGCTGTGCGGGTTGGTTTTTCGCTGAGGGCTACTGTAGTGCGTTGGCAAATATCGTGGATGATCTCGTCGTGGACATACTTCCATTGCTCATTTTCAACTAGTGCGTGGATGCTGGTAGCTGCATTCGCTGCCACAGGCTCAAGCTTCCCTGCAAGTGCGTCAGTGAGTGGGGCACAAATCTCCTGCATTATCTTCTCCGCATCTTCTTGGAAAGTGTTGGAGTCGATGGAGTACCGTGCTAGGGCCACAGTGACTCTTGCAGACGTAATTTGCAATTGAGGGAAGCTTCCGCTTGCAGATGAGGAGCGCACCAGAGACCTCATCACTTTTGAAATGTAGGGGACGACAAGCTTGCCATGCACTCTTGCAACGTCCTCGTACAAGGAAATTGAGTAGGATCGCGTCCCTTCGGACTCCCGCGAGTCTGCAATCTGTACAGAAAGAATTTTGCTAAGAAGAGATGCATAGTGCAGTCCAAGAAAGAACCTGATTTAAACTTGTTCAACAATTATGCTATATATATTTCGTTAATGCGTTATGACGGTTCTTTCGAGTATGGATTCGCAGACTGACAGTTATTCAAGTACATTCCTACGAACCACAATAATTTCGTTTGGTAAATGTGGCAGAAACAAAACCTCAAGAATTCCAAAGGATGTCATTAAAACCTCAATAGAGTCAACTCGCGCCAGCATAGTAGTCAAATTTAAATGCTGTGTAATAGGTACCTAATGAAGACAGGCATTCAAAGATAAGTTTGAATTCCTAGGGAATCATAGAACTAAGAAAATTTACCTGTGAAATAAACCGGGGCAAGGTAGACGAATCCAGCTGCTCCACAAGCAGCTTGAGAGACTTTATCGCAGCACGCCGGGTGTCACCATCCGCGTCAAGCTTAGCTAAGTCCTGCTTAACCAAGGAGCTCATATATCGAGAGCTGTCTTCCTCCCTCATCTTCTTTACCACTGAGTCGACCTAAAGTTCTGCTCGTCCTATGGACAGGAGGTCGCGACAGATTCTCCTAACAGTATTTCCACATCCACGCTTAAGCCCGGAATCCTTCAATTTGAATTCCACCCCGTTGTCTCTCAAAGTTGAAAATTATGGAAACGCACAATTCCACGTGCCGACTCTGTGCCCAGCATTCCGGCATCCTCGAAATAACCAAGATAAGTATGGTTGCCTCCAAACCTGCTGTCTCATATCCTTGGTCAGCACGTCAGCGCTCTCCGAAGATTCTGGCCTTGACTTGCTGATCCCTGGGGTTGGAAAATGCTCCAAATGGCGCTCTCGAACACACCTCAAAATTTCGCGAGATGGCTCAAGTATTACAACACCTCTTATACCAGAAGCTACAACTAGAATATTCCTACGCAACTTTTTGTGAATTTTTTCACCAGAGATTTCTGGACATCATCATTCCTTCGTCCACCATTCCAAAAATTAATGCGCAGAAATGCACAATTTCCCGACCAGTAGGTGAATTTTGCAACATAAAATCTTGCAACGCTGACAAAACTGCGAGCAGCTACTTCCTTCTACACAGACGATAGCTAACTAATTTACTGCAGATTCTGAAAACACTAAAGACTAAAAGGTTGAAACACGAACGTTCCGGACAATACCGAATTATTCGGATTCTCCGTCTCCTCCAGCGAGATAGAAGCTAGAGAGAAACTTTAAGATCCGACACAATAAAAACCTACGCGTCTCCTCCTACAAACTCCTACAGTCCACAAGACAGACTCAATAGCCCTTCGATCAACAATCCCCCTCTCAACAAACCAACTGAAAGGCGCGCTCCTGTCCCCAAATGTCCGTAGTCTCACAATCCTTCGCAACTTGCGCCGATCCTCAATACCGTACGAAATGGGAAACGAGAAGAAATACACACAGCTAATAGAAACAGCACAAAACGCACTAACGATCGACACTATTTTTTGAGTTTGTCTAAAGAGCAAGACCAATGGTGTACAAATACACCTTCAAGAAATCAGACACAGAGCATCCGGAATGCACTAACGTTCGACTCTCTGTTTGTTTTTTTAATTTGTTTGAAAACGCAACCACAACGCTGTAGAGATCCCGCCTCTTTGAAATAAAAAACAGAGCATCCTAGAAACGGCAATCAAACACGGATAGCAAAATTTCCAAGAAAACACAGAAGTGTCAGAGGACTGCCGAGGCGACTATAGACCTGCGTCTGACAGACTCCTGAGGACCTATCTGTCGGCAAAAGCTGCCGGCGCCTCTTCACCTCCTCTGACTTCACACAACTTCTTCAAATCTCAACTGAATTCATAAAACCGAAACGACGGAATCGGCTAAGGTAGACAAGACCCGCAAGACAGCAATCAGTGATAGGAGAGCCCGAGATGAGGTGTGCTCATCGATCGCAGTAGTGACCCCCCCTGTTTGGTGCGACCATTTCCCGGTACGATAGCGTGCAAAAGAGGGAGCAAAATGATTACAAAGGCACTCAAGAAGGGGAGAGTGTCGTCAGAACGAAGGTGCTTGGAGAATGAAACCATGCGACGCGCCGTTTTCCACACTTCTCTATATACGGCGCGCGAATTCATGGCCAGTGAGCTGGCCCGTGTATACCGGTAGTACGTATAATTGTACACTCGGGTGAACCGGACTGTGAACCGGACTGTGATCTTGCGCGTTCAACTCGCGCGTGGTAGGCTGCCCCTCGGGTACGTTCACACTTAAGTGCAAAGAAGAGGTGGAGCATAAATTTGACCTCGTGGAGTTAAAGAAGAGTTTAAAATAGAACTCATGCGAGGATGTGGATTCCTCCCAGGATTGACAATTAAGGTAAACCAGCCTATGACAGGCCAACTGTCTAATGCAGACATCTACATAACCCCCCATTACAGTCCATTTCAGATTTTTGCTTCTACAATTTAATTAGGTTGGTTAGTGGCCCACATTAGTGCATTAGGTGATTGTGATAGAATTAATAATGACTGTCATAGGACACTTACACATTGTGAGTGTAAACTCATCATAAATAGTTTTTTTTTTATTCCTTTGTGTGATGGGCCACATTAAAAATTCTTGTGGTTGTGTTAGGAAATCTGAAGACTGCATTAGGTGGTAAGATGACCATCGTGAAGACATATTTTATTGATTTCAGATAGTCTACAGATTGTTTTGAAAAAATACTTAAAAAATTCATAACAAATTCCTACTTTGTCCAAAAACTAAAATTTTAACTGCTTCTTTCATTTCTCAAAGTTGTCTCTGCTAGAAAAAAATCTGATTTTATTTTGCTAATGGCAACATACCAAATCAGTCATTCTGCCTGTCATAGGCTGGTTTACCTTAGTTCATACAAATGAGATTAATGTACCCCTCGAGAGTTTAGCATGGAACAAGAAGATCCCACCGTCCTTGTGGGATTTGAAAATGTTAATTTGTTTCCTTTTAGCATCAAATTACTTTAAAGAGTACAATTCCTTGGGTGTAAATTAAACCTTCAAGATAACCCACCCAACATCATGCGCCGTATTAGATTACTGTGAAGATTTGTCCACTTAGTGTAATTAATTTAATTGAGTTTGAATTTTTTTCACTATGTGTCTAATAGTTCCTCTGTGGTATGAATGAACCCTAAAGTGTGAAGTTTGTAGCCATCATTGAATATATTTAGGCTTACTAAATTCACACAAAAAAACAATGCCAAAATCAAAGAATATTTCATAAATGTTTGGTTCAACTCATTTTTTGTGAAATGATATAATGATGGTAAAATAATAACAATTTTTTTTAAGACTTAATGTGTTAATGCCCAAAAGATGCGTTGCTTGCATCTTTGGGGCACATAGTTACACATTAATAATTATATTAATTTGTTTGAATTTTAAATTAACAACATTCATTGTTTGATTTTTTAAATTATCCACCACCATCTCTATTTGTAATTTCCAGGGAACAATTCACAAGCAATCGATATAGGATATATGGCATGTATTCGTATTTATATCCATATTGATGTTCTATATTCGTATTCAAATCCATACCCTAGCTTGTATTTGTATTGTGTATTAAATTGGATCAATGGTGATCAAGAGGGAGGGGAATTTTTTCTTAAAGATCAATGGCTTATGATTTTTTTCGAAATAGTGTGTGTGTTAATTGTTCAAAACCAGGATGTTTGCATCTTTTCGTTGCATAGGCATAGTAAAGATGGTAGTTCTAATTCAACACGGTTACAAGTGTCTCTATTTGGCAAAGAAATACAATCCTTATATTATCAAAATGAAAATGAATCATGGGCAAAGGTAGCAACCCTTCATTCCATCTTTTAGAAGGGATAGTTCAACCCCTAAAACTCCCATTGCAAGGCAAAATGAATTTTTGAGAATTTGGGCATCTAAAATGAGGTATTGGGATTTTTTCCTCACATTTTTGCTGAGATTAGGAAAGCAAACACACTTCTAGGGGGGGGGGTCTAATTTTTATAAAAATACAAGGGTTGAAAAATAATTTTTTTGGTCTTGGTCTCCAACATGGACAAGTGGAGTGCAACATCATTTTGCTTTGAGAATTTGCATATTTCCTCTTAACATGAGTCTCTATTCGAATATGAAGTTCCTAAATCTTCCTTGCAAACAAAACTTGAATTATGGGACTTGAAATTCCAACAAAGACACATTGTTAAAAGTCTAGGCAATTTGGAAAAAAATATTTTGCTCCACTTACAAGCTTCATTCTCACACACATTTTATTTCTTTAGACCCCAATTTTTTATATGCGATTCACTTGCGCTAGTTAAGAATGAGATCCTACATTTATAAATTCTAAAAATGAATAAAATTTGATTAATAGCCTTCAGTTTTAGAGATTATTTGATTCGGAGCAGTTTTTTTGAGTGTATGTCAATTTCTAGCCCATAAATCTATAGGGGTAAAGAGGAGAAGCGACTAAGGTGGGTACACCCAAAACCGCCACTTTTTGCTACTGAGCTTAGTTACTACTATTAGATTGGTCAAATTTTCATATATTCTTGTTGGCAAGTGAAAGGACGTTCCAACGCATCAGAGAACATGGCATTTGGACATTGTATGCAAAAGTTATTAAGGGTCAAAGTTTGTTTCTGAAAGTGCTCCATCCAAATAGGTACATAACTGATTTTGGAAATGTACACAACCTGTAGATGGCACTTTAAGGTCAGGTGCCATTTTGGGGGTACGTACCTTATATATCTTCAAGATAAGTTGGCAAACTATAACGATTTTGGGATCTCTTGCGT
Organism: Antitrichia curtipendula; assembly: GCA_951230915.1. Taxonomy (NCBI): domain Eukaryota; kingdom Viridiplantae; phylum Streptophyta; class Bryopsida; order Hypnales; family Leucodontaceae; genus Antitrichia; species Antitrichia curtipendula. The sequence continues at coordinate 4,048,461 of OX579635.1, forward strand.
TGTAAGCAAAAAATTGTATACAGAAGATGACACGTATTCGTGGTCTTAACCCTAAAAGGACAAGCCCTATCACCAGTGCAATCAACCCAAAACGATCTAATTGTATCAAGTTCTTTATTTCAACGATAATCTTGAAAGTCATCCATTAGACCCAGAACATACCCAGCATCCTTCCGAGGGAGCTAACCCTAGATTGTGAGGTTCTTCTCCGAATGTGCACTCCAGTGCTCAGATTTGAAGTTGTGATTCCAAACCAGAAAGCCTATAAAAAAAATTAGGGTTGTGCATAGAAATGGCATCCAATTTTTGGGGGGTTGTGCACAGAAATGGCATCCAGTTTTTCATGGCATCCAATTTTTTAGGGTTGTGCACCGAAATGGTATCAAATATTTTTTTTTGTAGGGTTGTGCACTGAATGATTGTGGAATTGATCCTTTGATGGTTTCCATAAAGGCATTGGGTGATGAGCTCCTTGTTTGCACTTTGCACTCACCAGAAGCACCAAGGACAAAAGACAAGGAAATGTGGTCAGTCCGTCCCCTTGGGGATCCACCTCCGAATATGTTATCCAAAGGAAAATTCCTTCAACTTTGACGAATCTGACTTCAATTACAGACAGAGAGAACAGACCACGGCCGAAGGCCCGGTCATACTGGCACACACACGTCCCCTTCGGCCCTTACCCCTGAAAAGAGGGCCTATGACCACTTTTTCAAACTTCAAAGTTCCGTTCTTTGTATGTTCTCATGTTGCAACTATCTACGATTCAAATTTTTGGTATTTTTTTAAAGATTGGATTTCATGTCTTCTATAAATTATAAAACATAAAAACTTTTTTTTTAAGAAAATTTGAAATTATCATGAATTTTTGAAGAAAAAAGAGTGAAAAAAATAATATCAAATACAAAATATGATTCAAAAATGTGAAAACTTCTTTGTAGGTGTGCATTGTAGTTTAGAATACCATGGTGCAAAAGTATTTAACATGGAATCATCCTAAAATTAGAAATTCAATACTTCATGGTAGTAGATCCAAATCCTATCTACAACCACATTCACACTTTGCAGTTTGGTTTTAGTTGGAGTGGATAGAGCCTCATGGTCACATTGTTCTTGTATACTTGACAACTATTACAATCTAAACCCTAATTGTCTGAGGCTCCAAAATCTTGTATTGAAAATACTTTGAAGGTAAATAAAATCAAACTAATTTGTTATTTTTAATAAATTATGTTTTTGAAAATTTATTTTTGAAGCCTAGTTTTAGCATTAAAAATACGATTTTGAAAAAGAGTGATTATGATTTTTCTACTCAAGATTTTGTGCAAGGGGGGCCATTGCAAATCTTGATTTTGTAGTATTGAGGGCTCTTGGAAATGAGCCTCAAAATATGCTAGATCTTAAAGAAAATATTACATTAGAAATTCATTAAAAAAAATTGTAGAATAGATTTAGAAAAGCCGTAAATTGATTGGGGTTATGCATGTTATGACCTTTAACCACATATGTTTTTGGTGACCAATTTTTTAGATTTTGATATGTGAAAAGAGAATTGAATGACTTTAAATTACTTTCATAGTTTAACACCTTCATGATCAAACATTCAAATATTTCATTCTAGAAGTGATATTGTTGTGTTTTCTTCTCTCATGTCATCTCTAGCATGTCAAGTTTGAATTTGTATGGTTACAATTCAAATAAAATTGATAAAACTTATCAAAATGTTGACATTTTGTTCAATTTAGAGCAGATTCCAAGAAGCTCAAAAAAGACTGTGGGCATTTAGGGGCGAAAGTTGGTTTAAACTTCAATTGGTGAAAGGCTTGGAAGGATTGGGTGGTCACACATGGGGCACAATGTGTGCGAGCGCAAGGTCCCTGGATCAAATTCAAGGTCAACCATGTCTTGCTCGCTTTCCCTGTAGTGCAGGATATGAATGCAAAACCAAGCATGTAGGACCAACAATTGTTGTTGCAAGACAAGCATATATTTGCCAAACAAGGGAATGTGCACTGATGGCTTGGTTAATCCATAAAAGACACTAAGGACCCAAAGATGTCCAATGGACAACTTCATTGTTCACTATAGAAACAAAGAATATACCTATTGGTCATAGCATTTTGGTGGCTACCTTGATCATAGAGGGCTGCATCCTTCAAGGTTTAATTCCGGTCCAGTTTTTTTTAATGTGATGAGCTACTGGCTAGACTCTAGAACAAAGAGTTTGTAAAAATCCCAAAGCAGCAATGGCATTTACTTCACAAAAACCCAACGCAGCAACTGTAATCCATTCTTCAAAAGCACATTATTTTACTTCTTCACCAACTAAACCAGCTACTGTAGTACTATGGCTGGTGTGAGGATGGAGCTAAACTGAATGGATCCGAGGTTTTATTGCTCAGGGATGATGATCATGTAAAAATATACTTTCTCGACCTCCACTCAATAGGAAACTTGCTTGAACAGACCTGGCTCTGAGACTCGCAATTGGTCTAACTCAAATTTATGTGACAAGTTAGACCAATTATATAAAAGTCTTCGAGCTTCATTTCTTCAAGAGCGGCCGGATTGAAGCGAAATCAATGACTCCGCACACGAAGTGCGTGTAAACGACTGAGCCTTCAAGCATCCTCCCTACTCCAGTAACTTAGTTCCTGTTTCATGGTGGCTAATTTGGTATCTCTTCGATCACACCAGTTGACATAGCTAGGTCTCTCATTTCAAATACAAAATCATGAATTCAAATTGTCCCAATGTCGGTTATCATTCGCGGTACAGTTAATAAAAACTGTCTCTGCGTTTTGGGGGGGAAAATGTTCCCTGAGTTGGATGCATCCCTAGCCTATTCTAGGTACTGTACGAGGACCTGTACGAGGACCTATACGAGGGCCTGCTCTTGCTGCTTCAGTTCGAGATGAGCAATGGAGATCAGATCCTGTATATATACTTACCAGTTCACTTCGTGGCAGTGGTGGCACTCCTGTTTGGAATGAGCGTGGCAACTTGTGGGCGTTGAGGTGTTAATGCACTTGCAGTCACGTGCAAAGTATGCTACGTCCCACATTCTTTCCCTCCCTCACAGCACCACTCTGGCACTCTGGGAACCTTAATGCTGTACGCTAAACTTAGTTGGGTTCCGCTGGATTCGTTCTGGTCTCAAGTCTCAACTTTAACTTAGTTGGATTCCACCGGATTCGTCAGTTACTCAAGTCTCAAGTGGAACCCAACTGTAACTTGGACCTCACTATACAGTCGAAACCACCGTCACCCAGCGAACATATGAACAGTCAAGACTGCTGGTCTGCTCTTGGTTGTTTCTCCCTCATTTGCAATGGAAATTTTCTTTTTCCTTTTCCTTTGTACAGGCACACCCCGAAATAATTATAATAATGATAGTGAGGAACAGGCAATATTGAAAACGTGATCTATTGGGAACGCAACTCGGGAGCTAGGTCTGGAAGATCGGGGTGAATTGACCCCCTCGCTCGGCTTTACCAGGGTTGCATGTAAAAAAAAAGCCCCCCTATTTTGGGCCGTTCCAGGGTATATTCTGGACTTCGTTTAACAAATTTGTGGTCTCTGATCGCAAATATGAATTCAAAATTTGCAAAAAACATCATGTGCAAAAAACAGGGTTTGCCCGCAGGGCCGAGCGAGGGGGTCAGTCCACCCAGTTGACTGCCTGTTCACATTGCCAACTTCATTAATTCAATTTGTCAACGACGGTAATAATAACTAATTACTGTAGATTCGGTATGCCCAGGGACACTCAAACACTTAAATTGGGAAGCTATCAATGCACACTGTACGTTACAGTGTGAATCAACCTGTCCAATCAATTCGGGGATCTCCTTTTTTTCTTTAATAATATCTCACCGTGTTTTCCAAAGGGGGAAAAAAAATAAAATGCTGCTATCAATCTCTTCATGGAGCCATGAGTGACCTGGGTATTCAACATTTTTCTTTTTTGAAACGAATTCCATTGCAAAGAGTAAGTTATGGTAGAACTACCCATGTTCAACCACTTTAGCAATTCCGCACATGTTCTGGAGCAATAGAAGGCAATGTAAATTCATTGCCCGGTAGAAAAGATAGAAATGATGGGGATTGCCAATTTTTCGTGATTTTTTTTCCTTAATTCAAATTACTGAGAATTTTGGAAGCCAAAAGTTGGCCTCAACCCATACCCAATATATAGAGTCTTCCAATTTTGATCATTCTAAAACTACTTTTCTGCTCACTACTTCCTACTTTCTTGCTCACTACATCAAGACATGTGTCATGACTTTATTGTCCCAATCTTGGAAAGGAGATAAAATCTCATTCCAAACTTTGGTTGGGAATCTGTTCTAGCCTTGGTTGGAAATAGCTATACCCTACAAGGTTGAATATACATCCTTGGTTGGCAAAGGGTGGTTCTACCATAAAGACTCACCACCCACAAGTGTCTTGGCGGGAAGAACAAAGGACAAGACGACAAACAAAGACCAATAAGACAACATGACAGGGGCAAAATCGGGTAGGACACATGGACAATCATGAGACCTCTCATGACCAACCGCGTGGTTACACTCGATTACGGCGGGGGCATTTATAGAGGTTGGAAGGCAAAGCTTGCCGTAGGGCCAGTGGCTCTCCACTTACGCTACCTGATATTCAACACTTTTCATTTGCAAACCACAACACTAAGGTAGACAAACCTATTACCACCTTGATTTGAAATTTGGATATCTTAGGGCCAAATAGTCCACAGGGACACATATTTTTCAAAAGTGTGCGCTAGTTTATGAATCAAAATCAAATGGAATTATTATTATTTTATTTAAACTATAATTTTTGTGAATTTTCGAAGTGGTCAACCCTGAAATTACAAAACCACCCATAGAGTGGAGTCATTTATACCATATAACTGCCTTTCCATGTATCTATTGGCATTTAAGTTCTCACCAATCAAAAACTGATATAAAACCCATCTTGGCATGAATTTACTGATTTTGTCATAATCTTGAAGGAATTTGTATACTTTGGAGGCACACTTGGATGATGCAACGGATGAAATTGGGGCTAAAACTAGCTTACAAAATTAGGCAATGGATAGAATTGGGTTGGCCTACCTTACCACTCTACCAACAATAAGCTTATAAACACTTCAGCTACTTAGGGAGGCCGGGGTGAATTACCCCCTTTGCTTGTCCCCAAAGAAAACACATGATAAAATTTGCAATTTTTTTGCACATAATAAAATTTGAATTCATATTTGCAATTAGAGGCCCCAAATTAGCTAAGAGGGGTGTAAAAGATAAATTGATCAAGTTCAAAATAGAGGGTCTTTTTTTTACATGCATCCTTGGAATAACTTGGGAAGGACAAGAGAGGGGGACGGTTCACCCTAGTTCTCAGAGAGGGAGTCTTGGCAGTGGTGCTGTGGTGGTTTTTCAAAAGCATTCTTATGGTAAAACAAACTATGACATGCAAAATGATTGGTTTGCCTTGTTGACATTGTTGAAATTTTTAACAATTTTCCTATAGAAAGACAAACTAGTGTGACGAATGGGGAGAACAATTGAAATTTCATTTTTATAACAGAATGTGAATTTGTTATGAATTTTTGAAGCGTGATGCCTAATAGACCCAAAAGAGTCTCAAGATTGCCCCTAATACCAACAAAAAGTGTATCCATAATGGTCACCTTCCTCACCTAAAGCATTCACAATATTTCCTAACAAAGTCATAACATGAAGGCCTAAAAAAAGTCACTTTTTGTTATGAATTTACAATTAAAAGGTAGAAGTTCTTATTGCAATCATGACTAATCACTCCATCACCACCATCCCTAACATTGATTTTGATCACTAACTCAATCTAATGTAGCCTATATTTCATTGATTGAAAAAAAATCTAACATGCGTTAATGCAAGACTATAATAAATCATTCTCCATGTGTTTGTCATGTTTGTCCATAGTGTGTGGTTTGTCTACCATAGGTTGGTTTACTTTAATAGTAATTGGCTTACTAGCCATGCTTCTATTGCCTCGAGGTTCAAAATCAACCTCAGTTAATCCCTAAAAGATGGCGCCTACGATTGCGTGTCAAACTTGAAAGTTCCTCACTCTACATCCTCCATTTCTTTACTACTACTATATGGGTGAAATTTTTGGTTTTATTTTTCAAAGATGAAATCACATGTCTAGTATTTGTTACACAATTTTTGATTTTTGGGTGAAAATTTCAGATTACCATGAATTCTTGAAGAAAAATAGAAGAAAATTCATATCAAATACAAATCATGTTCAAAAAATGTAATTTTTTTAGAATAGAAGTACATTATAGTGTACAATATGTGTTGTAAAGAAAATTTCTATGTCTCTTCATACTTAGGAACATAGCTATAGATCCACAACTTCAAATTCCACTAAAATGCTTATTTTGAGGAATTTTTCAAAATTTCAAAGTATAGTAGAAATTGCATTTTGGAAGCTTCATTTTGCTAGATTTTCTTGAGAGCAAAAGAAATAGTTTTGAATGTCAAAATCAAGTTTTAAAAGAAAACCTCAAAGTATTGAAATACATTGTGTAGTGTACCATTTTTTTTATAAACTACCCAATAATTACTAAGTCATTAAACAATTGAAATGTCTCAAAATTAAGTCAATGACGTGGATATAGCATCAATAAAGTTGCACACAAAAAATTAGATGAAAACCATTTATTCTTCGATATGCACAAAGCCTAATTTACTACCCCAAGGGTCCCAAATGCCCTTGGGGTGGCGTTCTTCTAATGTGAAATTTCGTCGATATCATACTAGCACAAATTTTACATATAAGTTCAAAATCATCATTAACTAAAAACGTCACATCATAAATCTTGCTTAAAATAAAGACATTAATTTTGAGGATGCACAAGGTTCAAATGTTAAAAATTTGTGTCAATTTATCATAAATTCTATCACTAGCTAGTGTAGAATTGTCTTAGAATCCCATTTCATTTATCAATTCTACCCAATAGAAACAAATATGTCAATCAATAATAATTATATTTAGTTGCAATTTGGGGAATTGGAGGAATTACAAGTGCGCATACTGTCATTCAATTTCATTACGTTAATTATTGCGGTAGCATGGTGACATTCCTAAAGCTCAAGAATAGCTTTTTTTTTATCTATGCCATTTGATTCTTTTTATATGAGTGGTTCTGTAGCTTGGATGTATGGAAATTAAGATTCCCTTGCAAAGTTCTTGTATTGTTGTTGTTTTGAATTGATTTCAACCTTTCTAGCATACTTCATGAACCATGAGGTTGTTTAATGATAATTGTGCCATTAATTTTTAGAGCGTAACAAATAGGGATTGAGAGGGATTGTAAACAAGCCACCTTTTCTTCTACAATATAGTGCACTCTTGTTTTTGTGTAATAGCATGCAAATTTTTAATACAAAAATCCATACACCAAACAAATATTAAATCAGTTACAAATGAAAGATTATGGATAGAGACCCTCGTATCACATCCAATATCTTGTGTCCCCCCATCAATGGATATTTCATGTCATGAGAAGTTTTGGATTTTTTTATAAATTTTTTTTCCAAATTACTACATGACATTTCTTGAAGTTCAAGTTCAAAGCAACGGCCCCTTGCTTCTCTTGAATTGAGGCTATTTCCATTGTAAAAAATTTAGACTCAAGCTCATCTATTAAGGATTTTTTAGGTTAAATTTTTTTATATGGATTTTCTATGCAATTCTTCAACATATTATATATACCTTTAAAATCTTGAAAGATAATTTAACTAAATCACTGGAAAGGACTATTGAAATTTGGTTTATGAAGTTTACTTCCTAATGTCCTCTCGGAAGTCAAAGTAAAAATAGGCAAGCACTTTTGATGACAATCTCAATAATTTTTTCTTAAGATAGGATAATGAACTAGCTTTATTGAAAATATATTTATTATTACTTCATTTGATCCCCGAGAGGAAAATTATGCTATTCCAAGTAAAAATAGCCTAGCTTGAGCATCAAAATAACATCACAAATTTTTGAACTTTTTTAAAGATTATTTTTTAGTAAAAATACATTTTTGTTTGAATGGAAAGTTTTTATTCATATCATTTGGGCTCTTGATGTAAAAGTTTGAAGAGTCTTGTTTTATTAGCAATCAAAGCATCTTTTTGAAAAAAATCCTAATGTGATTGGTTTTTAATTCAATTTTTACAGTATTCCAAAAAATCAAAGTTCACGTAATTATTTTAGATTTTTTGCTAAAATAATTTCACCATTACAATTGACGTGTTTCAATTCCATTTTATCTTAAAGAAGGCACTTCATGTGTAATAGATAATCTAGTTGCATGCAAAGGCATCAAATCGGAGGGTGTGAATTCAGTCATATATTTTAAGAATACTCTCTAAATTTAGTGCATTTCAGAGAGCATTTTAATAATATCCTCTAAATAAAAAATTTAATAGAACTGCTTCATTCGATAAATAGTAGTACTTTGGGGTAAAATGGACCTAATAGTTGCTCTCACCTAGTTTATTAGTTTTTTGCACAACACCTTCATATAGAATCTTAGATACAATTACTAACAATTTAGGTTAAAATTCCATTCAATATCTATTTCTATTCAAAAATTTATTAAAGAATGAATTTCATGTTTTTATTTTTGAAAATTTTCCTTTTGACTTTCAACTTAATTATCCATTATAAATAGTCAACTATTTTAATCAAAAGATTAAAAGTCTTATAATCTGGAAAGAATAAAATATTTGCAAAAAATTTAGATGAAATTTTTATAGATTTTAGATAATATTACATAATGAACATGTGTATGTGATTGATTGGTGTTCCAATATCCATGATTATTTATATTTTGATGTAGTTCAAGATGCTTTCGAAGCTATCGAAAATTAAAATAAAAAATAAAACTAGCTCACTTCAAGGACGATTTTTTATTTTGAGCCAAAACTTCAACAATGTTTCGAGGACTTTACATATTGATATTCAATGTTATAATTAGTTGGGAGGTATGCATTAGTTAGTTGTATTGTGAAAATTTGATTTAATCAATTTACATAGAGTTGGAGAGAGTTTTAGATTATTAAGTGGAAATTTAAGGAAGTGGATCAAACTTTTCAACTTTACAATATGACACCCTATGAAAATGTGCATATTTGAAAATAAATTAATAATTTATACCAATTTAAAAAAATAAAAATTCAATTGTAAACAATTGAAATGGAAAAAATGGAAAATAAGAAAACTCACAAGAATTATAATTTCTACAGAGCATTTTTTTAATAATAAAAAAAAAATCTAAAATACTTTGAAAAGCCTCATGAACAAATTTTGAGGATATTATCACCTACTGTACTTTGGACTTGTTTACATTGTGTATACAATTCCATGAGAGAAAAGATATAGTATATATTTTTTCTAGGAATTAAGACTATAATTTTATCAAACATGTAGAGCTTTGATCTTTAATTTTGAAAATGCCTTAAAAACATTTTCTAAAAGAATAACCCACGAGCAATGATTTTTCCTAATGTTGGACATTTTGAAATGAACTTACATATGGCTATAACTTTTTATAGTGAAGAAACATTTTATTCATTGTATGTCTATAAATGTGATTCATGTTAAAATATCATCACAATAATCATTGGTTATAATTAGTTCCTCCTTTGCAAAAAGATAAAACCATACCTAAATTCATTTTGATAGGTGTTTATACTATAAGCACCTTATAGCATCCTTATATCCTCATATAGGCAGTCAAAAATTGTGGTGGCAATATGTTTGTTGAGATTGAAGATGTAAAGTATGAAATTCAGATTTAACAAAGGATTTGTTTGCACATTCTACACTAATCAAGTAACCCTACAAATTTATTGATCTCTCTAAATACATGATCATTCAAAGGCATTTGCTTCAAATATACATGTTATCATGAGAAATAAACTAGTAAACAATACAAAAGAAATGTAGTCACGGAGAATTTTTTTTGGTTTCTAATTGACTTCTAAAGCATGAAGAAGATAAAGAAAAGCCTTGTGACTATTTTTCATTACAAAAGATGATCACGAATAGAAACCATATTCAGTAGATGTTTGTAACAATACAATTTTTAATGTCATGTGGTATTTCAGAGTTGAATGATGTGGTTTTCAAAAAAATATTTCCATGATTCATATTATCCCATTACTTTATATTTTGACATCCTCATATCTTGATTACGGATCTTAGTCTTAACCCTCAATCCTTTGTAAGTGGATGCTTTTTGTATAATTCTTTGCAGAGCACCATATATCCTAAACAACCATGAACTCCAAAGATCATTGGAAATTTTCTAAAATATCAGTAGTAGAACACGCATATATTGTGTCATTTTTGAATTGAGTCAAGTAAACACATCACTGTTGAACTAGTTCACCTTCACTTCTAAGAAGTTTTCCTCACAATTATTGCTCATTGAATCAGAGAACCTCTAAAATAATTGTTTTTGAAATTTAAAATACTCTTAGTACAAAATATTATGACCTTGAAGATGCATTGTCTAGTGACCACAAAAAAAATTTAGGAGTTGTGTTCCGAGATACACACAATTTTATACAATTAGATTATTAAAATATATCATATACAAACAACCTTATATCTACCTCAAACAATAAATCACAAATGTGATCACTTCCTCCTACAATACTTTAGATGCTTTAGATGCTAAAAGATTATGCATCATTTGCCATGTCTCTTTGAACAATTTTGTCTTTTAGTTTGTTTCTAATACAATTTGTTTCACTCTCCCAAAGTCCAAATCAAGATCTTTTTGTATTTTCTCTAGTAATTTTTTGAAAGCTTTTCCAAAGATCATATTCTCAATTTCTAATTCCATATCAATCGTTCATTAATTATTTAGTTTGCTGGGCCATTTGCCGTGATCCAGTGGTGATGCCCTTCAAACGGTGCTAGATAGACACCCGAACCTTATCTCGTATCTCGTGAGTCGTGAAGTATGAAGCGGATGAAGTTTCGAAAATAGCGGAGCTCTCCAATAATGTAAGATTGCTGAGTCCCTATTGGCTGTTTTTTTATTTTTATTTTTAGACAACACAAGGGGGGCCGGGCTACTGCTGTAAGCCTAGAAAAAGAATGTGGTATCATACTGTCCAGCTGTTAATGATGAGTCATCCGTCTTTGAATTTACCAACGTGGAAAAACGGCTAGAAAAAAGCTTCGGAAAGGAAATGATCTAAGGTAGCCGACCTCATTCCGACCAAGGAACTATTTTTGTTATATAGGTTACTCTTTTTCCAATCAGCAGGAGAAAAGCAGTGATTAATTATGGCACATTTCCCAATGCAATCATGGCGCATTACGATTGGCTGCAGTCTTGGTTGATTTTGCAATCAACTTGTGGTTGGAAATGGGAAGACCTATGTGACAAGAATAGGTCGAACAAAATCCTCAACTAAAAAATTCATAGTAATTATGTTTTGAGAAATAAAATCCTGAAAAAATATTCAATCCTTCTAAACTCTATTTCTGTACATAGGAAAATTTCTCCATTGAATCAATTTGTGCTCCAAATATGTGTAATTGCTTATTTGGTCGGAATGAAGTCGGCTACCTTACCCCACACCAAAGGCTCGGACATGGGGCTCAGGAGATTTCAATTTATTAGGGAAAGGGTCCAGCTAAGGGAATTACACCTAAAATTGCACAAATAAGCAAGTCAACATGGTTCACATGATTATATTGGAAATCTTTTTTGAAGGTTCCTCTTGGTAGTGAAAAGAGGATTCTAGATTATCTTGAAATGCATTTTTTGGACACCATATGAATAAATTACGGCTTTTCAAAGTACTGAAAATAGGTGTTTTTAAAAAGCAATCATAGACTCCCATGAGCAATGGGAGTGACTCTCATTTTAGGCAAGAATCTATAGTGTGTGATTTTAGGTAGTGCGCGCTTTTAGGTGTAGTTACTTTGTTTAAAACTGCTATCATCACTCTGTGTACATCTCCAAAAATGAATACGTACCTATGTGGAAGAATTTTTTTTTAAACATCTATGGAAAAAAATTGATCCTTTATATTTTTTGCATAAGGTATTCAAATGTTGTAGTCTTTGGTGCATTGGAACTTCCTTTCACTTGCCAATGAGAAAATATGAAAATTTAATCAATGATAAATTTGCACAATAGCAAAAAGTGGGAGTTTTAGAGATACTTGCCTTATCCAAAATGGCCCCTACCCAATTTGGACCCTTCTATTGGACCTCAATTGTTGCGCCCTTTTTGCATTCTCATGTAGTTAAAACTATAAAGAGCTCATAGTGGGGTGTTTACTTTGAGTTTTGTAGGTTGTTATTTCTTTTGACGAGGTGTAATTCCTTAGTTTTTATGTGATGTTTTGTTTTGCATTAGAATAAAGATTCTACTTAAAAAAATTAAAATGTGCAAGGAGTCAAATAGGAGTTGAAAGGAATGGAATTAAGTTGAATAAGGTAGGAGGTTCCAAAAGAGCACATGCTTTAAAATTGCCCACCTCCTAAAATGTATACTATTTGTACATGCTATTTTTTTTGTAGCTCTCACCAATGTACAAATAGTGTACATTTGAAGAGGTGGGCCACTTTAAAGCCCTATGCCATTTCAACTTCAAAATTTCGTAACTAATTCTACAAAGCTCCAAAAAATATGAAACACCTTGGATTAAAAGTCCCTTTTCACTTGTATTTCAAGGAAATTTTACTGAAAAATATTTAAATAAGTATCACCTCCCCAAAATTCAGTTTTAGCTTTTAAATGGATGATTTATGGACCTCCTATCTTGGTCACCTTTAATAATTTTTAGCATTTTAGACAGATGGGCAAAGGTTACTTTGGTATTTCACCATTTGAGGGGACATTTAGATTACCATTGCAAATATGAAGGGAGTTCAAAAAACCACAATTGAATTCAAAAGACAAGAATAGTCTTCATAGGAACAACAATGGAAAGCTCTATGTTTTTTCTTTGACCATCTATAACGTTTTTAAAAAATGAGAAATGAGTTGAGCAACATACATGCTAAATATTCTTGAATTCATGAATTCTAAAATTCTTTGGATTTTCTATTGCAACAAATAAATTGTGAAACTTGATTAGTCTAAATATGTGTAATGACCAAAGGGTATACAATGGATATGCATACCTGAATGTATGCTTATTATTCCAAAATTGACTTTAGAGTCATACCCAATATTGTGTTTCACATGTCTAGTACAATATTTTTCAGTTGTTCGTAATAGCATATGCACCCTTTCTAAAGAAAAATGGCACTCAACTAAAGTTTTTTGTTTGCAATACAAGGCTCTTATGATTGACTTCAAATTTTGGAGGGACTATGAGACCTTGGCCACAGTTATAGCTTTGTATTGAAAAACAACAACTGCACTCAATCCTTGCTTTAGAGGACCTAATTCTTATACTCCCTCCATCCCAAAATGATCTTCCTGTTAGACAAAATGTTCCGGATTAAGACTAAAAATAACATTTTTAAAGCCTATTATGCACTACATATGGAGTTTGGTGCACTCCTATTGCCCTTGAAACTTTGAGTTTTGAAGCCCTTTTTAAAGTGTAGTTTTGGATTATTGAAAAGTGAAATTTTTTGGGTATTTTCAAAGAGCACCAGTGGTTATATAATTATTGAATGTGAGGTCGTCATTTTGTGGGTAGTTAGTATAAGTCAAAGACCATATGTGGACCTATATTTTGCCTCCCAAAACCTTCATCTCCTTCAATTACATAATATTCAAAGAGATGCAAAAAATAAAAACAAAAAGTGTTGATTGACCCCTTCAACCATTTTATTTGTCTTTTGATTAGTGATTGCATAGATGGAGGGGGAACTATCGCTTGGAATTGTTTTGTTAGTCCTAGAGAACAACCAAAAGTTAAATTTGACCAATTTGTAGCTCACAAAGTACAACAGGAAGATCATTTTGGGACAAAAAATGAAGGCCAACAGGAAGAACATTTTGGGACGGAGGGAGTACTTTTTTTAGGGCCATTTGAAGTGCCCCATTTGCCTTGTACAAAACAAAGGGCAAACCTTGGCTCCTTGCCAAAGCTCCAAACTGCGCTTGTTTTCCAACCAAAAGATTGAAATTTAAAAAAAATACAAGCAAACATTACTAACAACTCTAGGGCAATTGTACACTACGTTGGACCAATATGGATTGTTATAGTCCTTTTTTTAGTGGGATTTTTTGAAAGTCTTGTAAATTTAAAAATATACGAGTTGTAGAACATCAAAAAGGACACATATTAATGTTGTATACTTGATGATCTATAAAATCACCCCCAAAAAATTGCAAAATTGTTTATACATTATTTATAAAGGACTTTGAAATGTACTATTTACTACTGTCATAGTCCACAACATTTAAGATAAAGACTCATTGATCTAATGAAAATTCAAATATTTTGCAAAAGAAGGACTTAGATTTAAATAGGTATAAATGTATTCAAATATTTTGATTTGAAATATATAAAATTATATCCCTAAGTTGGTAGATATGGACTAATTTATGCATCATTACCTTACCAAAATAGTATTGATTTTTAGAAGTACATTAGACATACTTAAAATCAACTTTACACAAATCTATCTTATCAAAATAATTGTAATAAGTATTTCTAAGGATGGTCTAACTTTCAATAGAGTTAGTTTTCATTATAATCATTTCTACAATTTATTAAAGTAAATGAAAATTTGATGTCATCTTTGAAGTTTTTTTATATAAATATACAAAAGAAATTTTGATAATTTTTTTTCATCTTTTGCTTTGACACACTCTTAAAAAATTATAGAAAAAAAATCAAAAAATTTAGAGATCATATGCAAAAAAATGAAATGGACTTATATATATATATATATTTCTGCCAAAAATGGTCCAGCGCAGTGTACATTTACCCTCCACTAAGCAAAGCTAACGGGCCCTTAGAGCATCTCTACTGTTGCCCTGAAAATGAGCACATGAAACAACTTGTCGCGGGCCCCAAAAATGAAAATGTGGATGGCGTGAGAGTACTTCCCCAACCATATCCATTAATTTTTTAACAATTGAGCATTGTTTACTTCCAATTCAGACATTCTCTAACAATGATCTTTGTGAGCGGGCTTTGGAGGATGGCGGCCAAACTAGTTTTTTTTCCATGGTTGGACTGAAAGGGTCTAACATGGCATTTGCGTTGGAGGACAAGAATTTGCCCAGGCTTAGCATGCATCGGGCCGGGATACTTTCCCAAGCAAGAGTGGAGATGCTCTCAATCATTTGCCTGAACCATTTACCCTTAACCCCTAAAAGACCCGGGGTGGGTGGTGGATTCCAAGGAGACATTGTCAAAATTCAGTGCGTTTTTTGAGTATGTTAATAAAAAATGAGAATGAAAACTTTTTTTTGAAACTTCAACTATAAAAAACTATATTAAAGTATTTTATCGATGTGTGGAAAACATTTCAGCCCATTTCACCATGCGGATTGAAATAATATAACATTCAAAGTTTGAAAAAAAAGTTTTTTTCATCACTGTCCAGTAGGGTCAGCAAACATCGGTCCCCCTTGGAGAGTTTTTTTTCCTCTATCTAAGATTGAATCTCTTCACCATTCAATTTTATGTCCTCTTAATTACACTCATTAAAAATTTTGGAAGCAAATTCAAGTTCTAACTCTTTCTAAATCACCTTGCAATACAAAGAAATATAAAATTTTTAGCAATACACTAGCCAATTTTTGAATTTTTTTGTGCATGGAAGAAATTTAGAAAAATTCAAAATGTGGAAACATACATGACACCATCTTCTACAAGCACAAATTTTTTCATGGCCAAAAAAAATTATGACTCACAGTTACACTAATTTCCCATCTCCCCTCTCCCTTCGTCCATAGTCTTTGAGAATTCTAAGAAAACAAATGCATGCAAACAAGCAAGAATGTGTCCCCTTCTCTCCCACATCCACCTCTAGATCTAGTGAAAAATGCCACCCTCTATCATTAGTGCCACCAATGAGTTTTTAAAAGAAGCACATGTATCTCCATAGAAATGTAATAATCAAAATAGAGGTTGTAGAGGATTGAAATAGTTGTTTGGCATTGAATTGTGGTATATAAGTAGGTGTGGTGGTTGACAATTTTAATGTAGGTCCTGACTTTGTTTCCCACAAGAGTTCATTACTTCTACTTGTGATCCTCAACTTGCATTGTATATTTACTGTGTTTATCTTGTGTTCATATTGAAACAACAATATCAAGAGTATAATAAATAAATTTCACAAGAATTGTGTGAAAAAATACAATTTGGAGATCTTGCAGGAGGTATTGTGGATGGAGAGAAGTGAAAAAATGCTCATAGCTCTTGTAGTGCATTGGTGACCCTCTCCCCTTGTCACCCCACCAATCCATGTGGTTTACTCCAACCATCAAAATTTTAGGTCCAACATCTTCTGACCCCTTCCCTCATTTGCCCTTGACTGCTCATGTAGCTATAGCCTTTTCAAGCAAGATAACTTTTGATCTACCAATTAGATTTGTCCAATTTTGTTTACCCAGAAAGGTGGTTGGAATATTTATCTTGTGTAAAAATTTGAAAAACATCCATTAAAAAAATGACTTTATATGCACTTACTTGAGATCACTTGTATATGTTCAACAGATGATGGATGACTTCACGGTCATTGTAGGAATAAGGAGTTTACCTATTGGTTCAATAATCCAAGCACTTTGGTAACTACCTTGGTCGTGGGAGACTGCGTCTTTTAAGGGTTAAGTACTTTGACATTAGGTCTTTTTAGAAAATATACCCATTGAGCTTCACAACCAAGGCCAAAATTTGGTTTGAAAAGGGATGGGGCATCCAGTTTTGGGGGCACAGGAAGTGGAAACCCGGCTCATGGCTTCAGAAGCCTCAATGACCCAAGCAATCGTTTTTTTATCGTTGCTTGTTTTTTTCTTATCTGCCAAATCTCAAATTTTGATATTTTTAAAAATAAAAATTATTTCTAAAAATAGAATGTATTGTGAGTTCAATGTCGATAGTTTCATCACATTCCAAGTTGAACTTTGTCTTATGGAGTTTTTAAAATTTGAATGGTGTAGTGTAATTTCTAGCTCATTTTTGGGGTTCAATTTAGGCATGGACTAAAAGTTAGCCAATCAATGTTTAGGACTAAGTTCTTTTAGTTTTACCAACCAGTTTCCTACAATTCTCAAGTTGAACTCATTTTTCAAGTACCAAGTCCAAAAAAATTCTCTATTTTTTTCTCAAAATAGAAATTTTATAGATTTTTCATTGGGATTTTCCAATTCCATTGGCTAACTTTTAACTAGCTGCTTGTTCTTTCCGAACATAGCAACCAACCACTGCAACTATTGCGCATCTCAGAAAGGTCAGATCTACCTTGGAAAGGGCAAAATCCAAAGAGCTCAAGGAGAAGATAGTCAATTGTTTCATTGATTTCTTGTTTTTCTTTCAAATACTAAGTCTCTCATTTTAGTGACCACTATGCATAGCAAGCTCCACTATGAGTTGAAAAATGCTTGGAATGTTGTGAAAATTCAGATGAGTATTTTCAACTCTCTTGTCTTTTATTGAGCACAAAAAGGTCATCATTTTGAAATATTCTCGCTAAGGTATGCTCCTTCAAAAAGCACTGCCTTGTTTTGTCCATTGACCCAAATAAAGCTTCAAACTTAAATATCTACTAAATTGTGCCGTCTAATAATTTGAATTCTTCTAAAGTCATAAATCTCAATGTGGAATTCAAGATCCTATGGTTACATTCTATCCGATCAGAAACAAAAGTAAGCAAACAAATTGCTCAAATTCTTGGCAGTTTTGGTCCATTTTGAAAGTACACCCTCCTTCAGTTCATTACGGGAAAGTGAAAATGTAAGACTCCGTCACAAACTGTTACTTTGCACTGGCATACTTCTGCGTGTGATATGATATGTTTATTTAAAATTGAAATCCAATGTCCCAACAGATTAGAACCTCACACAGATCTTCAAAAATAAAATGAGCCAGACCGCTTAAGCTAGGCCTTCGGAGCACTGGACCTGAAGTGAGGAAATTGATAGAAATTTCCTTAAATAAGGAATGCAAGAAAGACCGTCCACTTTGCGTAGCGTTTTCCACAGTACTCATGTTTTTTTTGGGAGTACTGTATAATTAGAAAAACAATTTAAAAAAAATCTGAAAAATATGTTCAATGTATACACCTTTAAGAAGAAGTTACCCTAGGAAGGAAAAGCATAGAAAAATTCCCTAAGTAGGAGAACTGAAAAAGTGCAAAATCTCATGAAAATAGGTACTTTCACATTTTAATTTGTAAAAAATAGGAAAAACAATTTATAAGGAAACTAAAAATTGGACATTTGGGAGGACTTTATAGGAAAGACATTTCACCAAAAAAATGATCTTGAAACAATTTTGAATGTTCAGAATTGCACGCGCAAGGGAGCCCTGTTTGCACGTATGTGGAGGGCATAAAATAAAATATTTTTAAATTTCCTTTGGTAGATACATGACTTCCTACTATGGGAATAGACCATAGAAATTTCAGATCTAGATCATTAAGTTTGGATTCTCCCCAGTACTAAAAAACCCTAAACTGCAAAGTGTGACAAATTAGCTAAATTGAAATTTAAACATAAAATGATTTTTAAATATTTTTGAAAAATAAGAGATCTAAACAAGATCAGGTTAGCCATCTCCAAAAAAAAATTCAAGTTAATTGGATTCATTCTTCAAAAGTTATAGCCGATAACAAGTCCGACACGTCAAGTGTGACAAAAAATAGTACTAGTCTTTCTTGCATTCACCCTATTTCACAAATCAGAGTTATTTCCACACCACGCAGAGTTGTACTTCGATTGACTGCTTCTGAAATTAAAACATTCCATGAATTTCATGATACAATCGTGCCCCGAGAAAAAGTATAAAGTTTCCACATACTCGACTTTTTATTTGCAAGTTTCATATCTATCCTTTGTCATTGAACTACCGAGACACTACAACAGGCGCACCCATTCACCCGAGGTTCTGCATGCCTAAATACACTGAATTGAAACCATCAATATTTACATGAAGTCAAGAACCAACTGAAATTCATTGAAAAACTCGGACTCGTACTCTCAGGTACCCACGGAATCAGATACACACCCGTCCACTTCCGCATCAGCTTGCAGCAATGCATCCTCTTCAGCTGGCCAATTTCTTTTCATCAGAGCAATAAGCGACTTTCTGCAGATGAATCTTTGGTAGAAAGTGCTGTTCCGCTGTACGACCTCCAACTGCTGCTTTAATGGCAAAGTCAGAAACACACCTTCTAGAGCTTTTCGAAACTCCCCAGTAGCAAGGATGACATTTAGCGGGTCAAGATTAAATAAACAGCCGAGGCACTGCCACCTCTCGATCAGTAAAACTCGATCTGGAATTCCCAACAGCAGACCTTCCGCGACCACCTCTTGGAACATGAATATCACGAGCTTACAAAATCGTAGTCCAATGTTTCTGGAAGCTGGCAGGCAAAAATCAACACTCCCGGCTGCAAGAATTATTGACACAAACAACTCCAAATGCAGCAAGCACTCGATCACTTCTTCTGCAGCCACTTGGGTCTTTAATAAGAGCTCCAGTGCCCAACAGAGTGCCTTGAGTTTTCTTCTAAAATCAGAAACAAGGACATCTTCAATCTTAATGCCCACCGAAGTTTGTCCCCAAAGGTCGCCGTCAGAGGTGGCATGCTTACGACAGTCTTCATGGAAACTCTCGAGCATTTCCTTCACTTCCTTGGTGAAAATCGTGACCACGTCGTCCTCAAAAGCAGAATCTATTTCGCTTTGTCGAATGCTATGGAACAAGTCCTCAAATAAAGATTGAGCACTGAGGAATCTCTCTCTACGCACACTTTCGTCTTGACGCAAAGCAATACGTAAGCTGTGCGCAATCTGGCCGCAAAACAAGTCCTTACGTGAATCCTCATTGCCATCTTGGCCGAGTTCCAACCGAGTAACCAGACCCTTGGCCTGGCTACGAGGAAAATCTGGGGACGATGAGAATTGTCGAATCCTGAGCTCATCCTCCTTAGACCAAAGTATGGTTGACAAATACAGACAAATGGAGTTCACCAATTTGCGAAAATCGATCTGAGACGCCACTCGCAGAAGCTCCAGACTGGATTTGACGTCCTTGAAGTCTTTGCGGAGAGGCTTGTACATGCGGGAAAAGCAGTCTGTATAAGTTGCCACTTGCAGCCCCTGGATGAGCTCCAGACTGAATTCCATGGAAGGTGGTGATGCATTTGCATCTGGATGTGTCCATCTCTCGCTCAAGCACACTTGGAAGTAGTTGCTGTGTTCATTCAACCGAGTGGAATGCACCTTCAAGACTGCCAAGGGCTCTCGGCTGCGAAGGTTCTTCACCTGCTCTTGGTTGACTCCGTTGAGGACCAGGCGAATGGAAACATCCTGATCTGCGTTTCTTCCGCCACACCACACTGTCACTGGAAATTGTTGTTCGTCCATTTGTGAAGGGATCTCTTCCCGACGTAACCTAGACACATGCACAAATGACGCATGTTATCAAAAGCTGTAGGAAACTCTACTATAAGAAGTTACGTTGGTGCTATTGATACATCTCCAAAGGTTTGCTCATTCGAATGCTATTCATTCGAATGCTATTCACTGTTTAGACCGAATTGGGAAGATTGTCTTTAAGGTTGAACCCGGCCAGAAGCTGGGCATGTCGACTGTCTCTTACAACTACTTTAGTACTGGTCAATGCTGAATTATCATAGCAATACAACTTTGGCCTTTGAAACACCCAATTTCAATGAATTTTTTTGACTGTATATACTGTAAGAGAACATAACATGGATCAACATATCCATTAAATCTATCCCACATGTGCACCATGCACGTCCTTGTTAGTTTGTATTGTGTTCCCGAATACATCTAGATCGAGGATAAAAAGAAGGAAAATACCTTGAGGTAAAACTTTACTTCTTCGGTGTTGAGCTTTTGGGGGTGGAATCAATCCAAGATAACCGAAGGATCGACGCGGCTAAGTACAAATTGAGAACTATCTGGATCGAGGGATCTCTTTGCAGAGAGGCTTGTGAGAACAATCGGAAAACTGATGAGGAGGGATCGATTGAGCTTTGGCTCTTATAGTCTTGAAGTGGATCACTGCCGAGGCAGGAAGCGCTCTTGGATTACCACCGAGGCAGCAAGCGCTCTTACAGTTTGAAGTAGAATACTACCGAGGCAACAAGTCACATTTTCTAGTAGTTTGAGAATATTGGTAAACGAATTACTCAGGTTTGGAAAATGCATTGAATGTCGTAAGGCGTGGCAACCAAGCTACTTCGAAGTCGATGTCGATCGGCTATCAAACCGGTAATCAAACATATGTAGGCAAATAATCCCAGCTATGTATTTTCTTCAATATGAGGTTGATATACACTGGAAACTTTGAAGCATTTAGCCCAGGGTAGACTCAAGTGTTTTAGCCCTCAATGTAGCCCCCTCTAGCACTAATAAAAAAAGAGAGAGGGCTAAAAAAATAGCCGTGAAATTGTGCAAGAAGCCAGGGCTACATTTGAAGTTCAGCCAGATAGGAAGCCACAGGTAGCCAAGCTGCAAATAGCTTGGGGCTACTTCGATTCAGTTTAGCCCCCCCAAACTGTTTAGCCTGGGAGGCTACTCCACTCAGAGTTCCCAGTGATATGTGCGCCAATTTTCGAATATGAATCCCGGCCCATGAATTGCTTGAATATGATGTTCACTACAGGATCCATTGATTTGTTTGTGAGTGAAGCATCAGTCAATCATTGTGAGTATAAGGTAAACGAGCCCATTGTGGTCAGAATTTCGAGTCTGCCCTCATGCCATTGCTAAAAAAATTCCAAATTTTTTCTCACTCAAAGATAAGTGTGAGAAGTAGTGAGAGCAATTGAAATTTATTTTTCAAACAAAGTGTGAGTTAGTTATGTATTTTTGAAGTGATCTTCCCAACACGGTCTACAAGCTGCCCAATAACCAACAAAAAGTGTATCCAATATGCTCATCATAATCACCTAAAGTGGTCACAATAATTTCTAATGTGGAATGCCATGAAAAGTCACTTCCTACAATGATTTGCATTGAAAAATTGGGTGTTCCTAATGTGGTCACTATTCACTCCATAGGTGTCAGGTTAGATATTGATTGTGATCTGAAAAACCATCATGGGGTCATAAGATGTCTACTATGGGTCATCTGACCGTAATGGGTTGGTTTACCTTACATGGAGTGAAGTGTTCAAGCAAGGTCGCATGCCATGTGTTTAAGTTTCATGCTTAACCCCTCATCGCCGCAGGGGACGAAAAGTATCCTCACAGAAAATTCAAATTGCTGTAACTTTTGCATCCGATGTCCAAATTCAATAAAACTTGTTGGTAAAGTTGCGCTCTCTCTTCTAGTTTATGTGGTACAATTTTTAGATCAATAAAAGCTTTATTGATTTTTTGAAAGCCAATCAAAGTTCATAGGTTCAATTTGAATTCACCAAACTGCATTTGAAGGCTGCAACTTCGGGGGCTTGTATCTCCTTCATCCAATGTTCGTTTTCAATAAAATTTGTTGTGTTATGTTCCCCTTTAAGTCTAGTTTTTGAGGTTAAATTTTCATGTCAATCCAAGTTGTTTTGAATTCTTGGGAGCAATTCGAAGTTCAAAATCCAGACATTTTTGCATTACAGTGAACTTTGGTGGCTTATAACTTCTTCATACAATTTCCGTTTCTAATAAATGTTTTTGAGAAAGCTTCACATACTAGTCTAGTTTGTGTGGCTAAAATTTCATATCAATCCAAGAAGTTATGAGTGACTGAGAAGCATTTTAGTAGAAGGAGGTTCAGCCTCATATGTGTTTTTTGCAACTTTTCTTGCCTTTTTTTTGACATTTGCAAGCCATTTTGCAGACATATTGAGTCAATTGAATGATATTTTTTTTCACCAATGTGTTTTTATGTTGGTTTTGAATCACTTTATAGTTTCAAGTTTTTTCATTTGAGTAGGTTTAGGAATCGAATTTCACCTCCAAGTGTGTTAGAAGGAAAATTTCAGCATCTTTTTTCAACACTAAAACATTATAATCTTGCAATCCATGCGGTCGAATGACTCCAAATTTGATCCACATCATCTACAACATGTTCACTACAAGATTGTACGGTTAAGATCTCTATAACTTTGTGGCATTGAGATCTACATCACTTCAAAAGCACTACTGTTTTTGAACCCAAATGGGACTTCGGCGGTGAGGGGTTAACAGACTAAGTATGACAGGGTGCTTCCCAACGTAACCTGGAGACCATGCACAAACGATACATGTTATCAAAAGTTGTAGGAAACTCTAAGAGGTCACACTGGTCCTATTGATACATCTTCAAAGAAAAGGGTTTGCTCAATCAAATTTTTTTATACATTGTTTGGACCAGATTGAGAAAATTGCTTTGAGATTGAACCCGGTCAAAGTTTAATCTCATGGACTAAATATCAATTTTGTTTAATTGGCAATATTCCATTGCTTTGGCGTGGTTCAAGCCGTGCGACTTGAAACCAAAATCTATACCTATTTTATTTTATGGCCTAAAATAAAATAGATTTTAATGAAGATACATGTTACAATTTCTAATTTTTAACTTATGGAATATTTCCAAATTAACGAATTTAACAATCTATAATTTTGTTGCTATTATAACTATATAAGACCAACGCTAGATTATCATAACAATATATATTTTGGCCCTTTGAAACACCTTATTTCAATGAATTTTTATGATTATAAATATTGTATCTTGAGAACTTAATATGGATCAACACATAGATTAAATCTAGCCCACAAATACACCATACATGTTCTTAATTTATATTGAACAATTCAAGGTTACCGTGTGGAATACAATTAATTATGTTTGGCAGGAATGAATCATTTCACATAGCAACCATTCAATATCATTAACGTATATATATATATATATATATATATATATATATATATATATATATATATATATATATATATATATATATATATTTATTATTTTATTTTATTTTTAATTTTTTTAATTTTATTTATTTTTAGACTTTAATTCCAAGGATGTACTCCTGGTTTTTATATGGAGTCTACCGCAAATAAATACAGATTATAATAGTATATTATTTCATATTAGATATGAATAAATGTAATTATTATGCATCTGCAGATTTCTCCAAAATCTGAAACAAAAATCTGAATCTGATTTTTCACTAGTATCAGTTACCTAATATAGACTGACACCTTCTTAGACTAATGGCAAACTCCTGTGCATTAGTTACTAATGCAATACTAGTTGCTCAATCTACAATAGTCAGTAAATTTCCTTGTTCATACCAATAAGTGAACGTTCAAACTGCACTTGCAGTTGAGTCCCTGTGCATGACATAACTGAAAGAAGTAATGTAAGCTACATGACGGCTTTTGAAATGCTAATACATGGAGGCTAATATTCAAAGCTTATGTAAGTGCGTTAAGGCCTGTATCTTGGCCCTGTGAAGTAACGGCTGTCTGATATGACAGGCTGTGCTAGCTTCACTAGTTGTTAGTGAAGCTCGGTTAATGCATGCTGGCAGTTAAGGGAGGGAATACCTTGGCTGAAATTGCACTAACCAAAACATATGGCAAGTTGCAATTTCAGTCCTAGTATAGTCAAGAAGGGAGATCAAGCGTTGGGTAGCAAAAATGGTACTGGGGTCCCAAAACAGCGGCCAACAGGTGGTGGATTAGTTAGCAAAGCTGTGTCAAAAACTTATTTTTTGAACAAATTTGCAATAGAACTATGAGTATGTTTGATAGTTTTGTCTTGTGAATAACGATAACAAGTTGTGGTAATCTGTAGACACCTTGTACATGTCTAGCACACTAACAGTTTGCTGGTTGGCATGGGTACATGTGAGGACTACCACCTCTCGGGAATTTTTTCAAAAATTACTCCAATACGATAGTTGAGCACGAGAAGTTCTTGCATGTGATGCAGCAAGCTTTGGCTTGCAGTTAGCAATCATGGACAATTGATAAAAGAGTCTTTATGCATGCAATCAGTAGTTTCAATTATATGCTAGTTTTTGTTCCTAGACTTCTATAGAAGTTAGAAACGAATACTAGGATGTGCCACAAGTGAGTCACAGATGAAAGGGAAAACTGCTCCCATTTTGCAGTAGGGTCGAAATTGACTGCAGGAAGTCTCAAACTCCCCAGTCGGCACTTTGTTACCCTCTCCTGACTTTGCTTCATTTACAGTTGTTGATACTAGTTGTTAAGTGATGTTTAAATATATGGCTTGCATAGAGGTTCAAATGACCATCTCATACATTGGATGCTAGTCAAGAACTTTGGATCATCTAACTAGCAAGGAAATTGCTATGACATATGATCCTAGCTCAAAATACAAAGTTACATAAGCTAAGTAGTCACAGGTGGTGATTCATTACAAAACTTGAATTAGGATACTGATACTTTATTTAATAAAAATCATCACTTGGTGACTCTTTCATAGTGAGACGTTTCTTGAGATCTATAGCATATGATAAAGAGTTTGATATCTAATTTGCATTAGATTTCTATGGGCTATTATGAGTTTGAATTATGAAAGGGAAAGAGAATCTACTCTGATTTCAGAGAAGTATCGAAAAAACATTTTTTATTTTATTTTTTAATTAAAACAAATTTAAAATTTAAAATTGTATTATTGATTTGGTAGTTGACATCAACTTCAAAACTTGCAATAGCTTAGTTGCCATAGCTTATAACATTTAGTGCATTTTTCAAACTTGAATAATTTGTTTACCAATATTTTCACATTACTAGTACCCCTAAGTTATTGCCTCAGTAGTAATCCACTTTAGATTAGAAGAGCATTTGTTGCCTAGGTAGTAATCTACTTTAGATTAGAAGAGCAAAAATCAATCAATCCCTCCTCATTAGTTTTAATTGTTTTCACAAGTCTATACGTGAGGGATATCTCCACCTACAACAGTTTTCAATTTATACTTAGAGACACTACTCCTTCAATTATCTTGGGCCAATTTTGCCCCAAAAAATTTAGCACCACATGAGTATCTTTTATCACATGGTACTTTTCTTTCTTACTGTCTTCAATTTAGACATGGTTGAAAAAACAAGATATTTTAAGCAGCTTGTTTGCTTATTGCAAATACTACAAGAGAATGGGATGTTTTAAGTGATTTTTAAAGTATAGTCCTAGAGATAAGATAATAAATAATGACCTTTACGGAGATCTATAGTAAAATTCTACTAGAAATACATGAAAAATTGGTAGTATTTACTGTGCCATTTTTCATGTATTACTGTCCCACCTAGTTTGAACCGTAAAATTTGCCAAAGTAGCGGAATTGCGCCATTTTAACGAAATTGCCCATCTATGTAATTCAAAAATGCAAAGGACTTTAGTGTAGGTTAAATAGATTAACAAGTTGACAAACCAAAATTGTAACTAGAGTATAAATTTAGCATTCACATAGCCGGATTTGACACTTCACCAACTTGTATCAATCATAATTAGTAGATGTCACAATTAGAAATTGAACCACAGGTAGTGGATGGAGATAAAGAAACAATAGTTTGCAAGATCCACTATTTAACTCCTAAAATCCTGAGGGTGTTTTCTGCCAAAAACCACTCAAAACCACCACTTCTGTTGTATTCACTTAAGGATACCAATTTTTTTTGTTTTGGGGGGAATTTAACCACGGGATATTGTACTTAACTTGTCTGAGATCATGTAATAAGAATTTCATCAAATTTCACCGTACGGATTGGAAGATATTAGCATTCAAAGTTGAACAAAAAGTTTTTTTTCAAAGAAGATGCTTAAATTGCCCAAAAAACTAAGATTGTCCATAACTTTCTCATCCCTAGTCCAAATAGAATGAATCAAGCTTCATGTATAGTTAAGAACATAATCTTTTAGGAAAAAAATTCAAAAAAAAATATTTTGACTTTTTGTAATTTTTTTTGAGGTGCCCGCCAATCTCCATTTCTTGCTCATTGTGCCATAACTTTTTCATCCGGCATCCGATTGAAACAAAAATTATATATCCACAAAGCTCTTGCAGAGCTACACAACCTCAAAAAAATCTCAAAAAATTTCACTTCAAATTGAGACAATAGGAACCTACTTGGACCCAAATTGGCCTCCGAGGGGACAAGCGGGGTTTTAGGGGTGAATTTTAGAAGGATGATGAGGCCAAAAAGTGGTCAATGGATGATTGTAAAGATTACTATAGAAACGAATAATGCACCTATTGGTCCATAGATGGATCATTTTGGCAAAGTATCTTGGTGATAAGTCTTGTTCTTTAAAGGTGAACAATCCTAGAATTCCACTAGCCATAGAATTTTTTTTGAATACTTATAACACTATACCAAAACAGTTACAACATTTTTCACATTAAAGAAAATTTAGAGCCCCTAGATAGTTGTTTGCTTTTGAAAGGTGACAATAGTGCAAATACAACAAAAGCAGGAATTAAAATTTTAACATACTTTAGAAATAATTTAAAAATGACAATTAGTACTAGGGAGTATCCAAAAAGAATGATATAGAATGAAATTTTTGTGGGCTATTCCTATAGTAGATGAACATGTGCCTATCAAAGGAAATTTAAAAAAATATTATTTTATGCCTTCCACTTCTTTATGAGTGCACTTTTAAGTACTAAAGATGGTTTTGAAATCATATGGGCAATTTCGTTAAATTGGCGGTATTCCGTTAAAATGGCGGTTTAGGGGCTTGAAGTAGGTAGAAAAACTATCAAAAGATTGTAGCATGGGTGGGGAATTGTGCACATTACTGTTGATTTCGATAATTCATAATGAGGTGTCCTATGAAATGTTCATGTTGCAGATGGAATTTGGACTAGCAATGGTTCCTATAAATTTTATGAGCCATTTCCCATAGAAGGGAGTTCGACAGACTATGTTAGAGGGTCCTACATTCGAAAAGAAAAATTTCCTTCAAAGTTCAATACCAGGGAAAGTTGTGCAGAGATTGTACCGTTTTTTGGATTGGTAATTTGTGGAGCATTTGCACTGACGTCTTCAAAGGGCCTCACAACGTGCCTTCAAGAAAATGCGACAAAGAGGGTGAAAAGTCGACAAATGAATTAAAACCGGGAGAGAAAGTTGTGGATGGAACTGTGAAGTTGGGAGTTGCCAACAAAATGATCACAACATACAAAAAACTTAACCTTGGATGTGATACATTCTTATGTACTTGGCGAGTACACAAAGATTTTTCCAAAGGGCCGTTAGTCCTTTTGGATGGTTTTGACATGCTCAAAAACCGTTTCCCTTATTTTTGAGTTGAAGATATTGATGCAACAAGGGAAGTGGCTCAGCAACCCTTTAAGGTTTGTTTGGCCTTTTTATTTTTCAGTTGAAGATATAGATGCAACAAGGGAAGTGGCTCAGCAACCCTTTAAGGTTTGTTTGGCCTTTTTGATGTGTTTCGAAAACCCAAAAATATTTTCCTTTATTTTCCACTTAGAAGAAAAATTGATGCGGAATCTAACACAGGGGCTTTCATATTTATTGGAGCATCTATGAATTACTTATAAATTTTTTGCAGGAGTCTGTCATTGGCAACTACTTGTAATCCTAGATGTTACAAAATAGACATGCATGTAGTCTGGAAAAGGGATGTCTCGACCAAAAACAAGCATTATGGTATTCTAATTGTAATACACAAGGTTCCTAAATGCGACCCTTACAAAACTGAAACGGACCTTACATTCTTTTTAACATTTATAAGAAGGCAATTGGACAATGAAATCGCATCTAGAAAAAATATGTGAACACACCCTACCTTTAAAATGGATCCTCTCTAATTCTTAATCCATCCATTGGCGAAGTATGAAGCAATAAATGACAGATCTTCATTATGCTCTGACATTGTTGGCAGTCCACTTAATGTCCATTTTAGAACCACCTACACGCCCGGTTGAAAAGAGGGTCGCTCTGAGAACCACGGACCATATGGTCAATGTCTAAGCATTTTTGAGTTCCCTGGTGAATTTTGCAAAGGATTCTATGTCTGGCATATAACCTTGCAAAACCCATGCATGCTCGGTTTGGAAAAAGATATGGCTTGATCATAAACAAGTATTACGATTTTCAAGTAGTAGTGTACGAGGTTCTTCCATGCGACCAATGGTAACCTGAAATGGACCCTACGTTCTGTCCGTAGGCAAGCGGTTGGGCAACCAATTCAGTAAGAAAAGATATGGGCACACCCTAACACTAGAACAAAACTCTCTCTGTTGATTATGCAGTCACTCCATCCATCCATCTAGTGGCCGTTTTGATTTGTGACACAACAAAACACTTAATATCGACACTTCATAAATAAACAAACGGAAAAATGCTTTATTGAATTGAATGGGCATACAGGGGGACATTCCATATAAAGGAGGTAAGACAGACGCGTCTAGAGTGAGGTACAATCTTAAAAAAATAGTTTCAAGTGACATCTACGTATTCGAGGGGAGAGTAAATAGAACAGAAAGCCTACATCTACATCTATAAAATATTATTTTGTGGTGCGATGTTTGTTGTATCTCCACCTTGCACCTCCTTGCTCGCATCCCGCAATGTGTAAGGGAAGAGTCTTGAACTTGATCAACGGAAGCAAACTTCTACTTGACAATCAAGTCGATGGGGGGCTTCACAGGGCACTCCAAGGTTCGCAGTCAAATGCTCATCAAGCGCAATGCAGCCCAATGTGGACGTCGCCTCTTTGCCTAATGGATGGATGCCGAACCCCTTGGGTTGTGTAGAGTAGAAGTTAGAATAATGACAACCCCTCTTCAATCACGTCAGGAGTGTTCATAGGAGAAGCCAAGATCCTCTTTGAGCTACACTGCGCCTAAAGAACAATTGTCCAAGGTTTCTAGAGTGCCCTACAAGAACCTCCCACAACATGGTTAAGAAGTAGAAGCCTGTTGACGTTGATGAAATGGTGATCCGTAGATCACTGTTTTTAATTGCAATAGTCCTACATCCTCTCATTGAGGGGGGTCACTATGCTATAATTAAGACACCTAAGAGGGACTATCGCTTGAACAACGTGGGCGGGGGTTTGCATGTCTATATTGCATAAGCGTTTTATCTAGAGTATGTAGTTTACAAGAGAATCCTAAGGAGCCAATGCTTACGAATCCTAGTCATCTACATTCCTAAATTTCTTCTAGGCTTTTGAATTTCTCCGATTCAGTATACAATTGAGACAACATAGTCCTCAATTTCCGTGTGAGGCCAGTGGAGTGTACAGCTTGACACATGGAAGCAAGGGTGTATTTCCCAACCGCGCCGCCAGGATGTCTTTACAGGGCTTTCGGAGGTTCTCGGTCAAATGCTTGTCAACTGCAATGAGGACCCGTGCCGGCGTTGCCTCCTTGCAAGATGGACCACTGCTGAACTTGGAGCTCATGTAGAGCAGAAGCATGATTGAAGACAACCCATCTTCGGTCACGTCAAGAATGTTCATAGCGGAAGTCAACTTCCTCCACAAATTATGTTGGCACACGACACTGGAATTTGGAGATTCATCGCACAACAGATTGCCCTGGCATTCACGGAGCTTGCATGCACATCCAAGGGAGTCATCTGAAATGAATGACCTCTCCAAAGAAGTTCAAGGGTGCGTATGGGAGCGATCGCAATCCATCTACCTCGTCCAACAGGTCCTCCGTTTCTCAGGGTTAGAGGCAGAAACGATCAACTTTCGCCGGGATGGAGATGGTTGTGAACAAAGTTTCTACTTGAGCACCTATTGGCTGCTCATAATAGAAGCCATCAAGTTGGAAGCAACTTCCAGGTCTTTTTGACTCGTAGGTTTATATTATGCGCAGCCAACAAGTGTTCAAATGAGAACCCCTCCCAACAACCCCCATGCCGACAATAGTAGACCGGTTCCGCGACATGCCCAAAGAAATGAAGGACGCAACGGAGAAGGCCGACGGATGACAATTGCTGGCACAATATACCCTTGAACTTTTTTGAAGAGGTTGTTCATTCCAAACGACTCTTCTAGATGCGCATGAGAGCTCCGTGAACGCTTGAAGCATCGCATCTACTAATGCAACCCCGATTTCTAGTGGCGTGCATCAACAGAGTTCGAAGAGGAAGTCGGCTTCCTCTATGAATATTCTTGACCGACCAATGATGAGCTGCCTTCAATTTTGCTTCCGATCTACACCTGCACCAAGCTCAACCGTGTCTCATCCAACACCGAGACAACGTTCGAACAAATCCACACAACGGTTGAACAATTGCTCGAGGTTCTCCTATTGCGCTGCAAGGACCTCCTAACGACGCAGTTGAAGAATACACGATTGTTGGTGAAAAGGCGACACATGGATTATTTTCGGTAAGCGGACTCTAAACATGCAAAGAAGGGAGAAAGGTGCTACGATTTGGACAATAGTGTCGTATAGCTACCTAAATGTTATAATTTGTATTTTCTATATTCAATGAGGGTATATTGCTTGGAAGAATGAAGTGAAAATGTACCTACCATCCTATAGTCTTAACTCTTAAAGCATCTCTAATATTTCAGCAACGTTCTAGGGGGATGCCATCCATGGGTCATCCCGTGTTCACAACATCGTCAATGTGTTGATCCATCCCTGAAAAGTGTTGAAGTCAATCTGTGACACGAAAGGATGCCTCTGGAGCGAACCTCGCTGCCTGACCTGCGGGAGACCACCTGAGCAATGTCGCGTACAGTTCAGAGCGGCCGCTCTGAATCGTGAGCAGGGACATTATAACCTGCAAAAGTGTTTTATTCAATTGTTGCGCCGAGAAGAGACCATCTTGGCCTAAACGACCGTAGGACCAAGAATCCTGCACAATAGAGCCAACGATTACAATTCTTTGGTTAGGATTGAGGACTTCCTGATGACAATCTCCAAGGAGAGTGGAAAGAAAGAGCAACAGACTATTTGGACAACCAGTTGCTATCCATTTTAAACTGTCAGTGCGACGGAGATAAAGATCTGTCCAGCCCTATGCCAAGTTGTCCGTCGGACTCTACTTCAATCATGCAACCATCCATGGTAGGAAAGAGCTTGCCTTCACAATATATGTGGCCATCGAGTTTTATTTTTCCTCGTCAGAGTTGAGCGGAGGTGATATCCGCGCCCACCTCCTCCAAGGCCACGCAGCCTTCCGAGGAGCCCACTCCCTCCGACATCCGGGTTCGATGGCGCTTCGAGCGCCTCAGAAGCGGTCGAGAAGTGTTGGCTGCCCACCGATCAGAAACGCCAATGCGACGACGAGTCTGTACACGCACAAATTCCACAACTGGGCATCACTTTTTTTTTAATTCCCTTTTCTCTTTGGCCTTTCGAGCGACAAAGAAATCATTCCCGGTTTTAGTGTACATGCCCACGAACTCTGGATACTCCAGGAGGAGGGATCTATCTTGCCATCTAGCACACGCGCGCACTTTGAGTCCCAGACGCGTCTGTCTTAGGGGAACCGTGAGCTCCCATAGGAACGGGTTTTGAGAGACGAATTGCGACACGCTAAGACCCGACAACAACAGTTTGTGGAGATATTGGCGCAATGACTCGTGGAGGATGGAATCAAAGTCGCTGCCCGTGTATGACAAGGGAAATATGGCGTTGTACAAGGGATTGAGGATGCTGCTCTCGGGGGAGGAATCGATGAGCAATGTGTTCGTCGAGTTCGCCCTGAAGTTGTTCGACCTGAACAACTCACTGTCCCAGACGCCCTTGTGGAGGACCTTGAGCCGCAGCTGCCCTCCCGAGTGTTCGGGGAACTGGACAAAGGTGTCTTCCGTGAGGTCCGGATCAGATTCCGAATGGACGGGGTGCGCGGGACAAGGTAATTCTGGGAGATGCGGGAGGGGTCTGCACTTGCAAAATCTCCACGCTCGTCTCTCGACAATGGAGGTGCAATCCTCCAGTGCGAGGACGCGCATGGTTCCACACTCTATGCCGCGGAAGAGGAAATCCACCATGGACTTGGCGATCTTGGACGGTAGCCTGGTCCACACGGATACGTGGAACTTCTTCGCCACATTCCTGAGAAATTCCCGCAAGTCCGGGCGACAGTGAAGGGTGTATTCGTCAAAGACATGGCGCCTCCTTGGTTGGTAATCCGCCTCCGTCCCTTCCATGGGCACCGGATTGGGCAGGATGTGCCCGACGTTCTCAATTCTGCTCGAGATCCCCTCTAATTCGAAGATCAAGAGATAACTGCATGATGGCAAAGCCACGGGACCGGGTGGCTCCGGCGGCTCGGGCGGTGGCGACGGTGCCTGCGTACGCTATACCCCTTGTTCAAAGTCGATTCTATGACAAACGAATGGAGTCCACAATATCTAACATGTGACTCTCTACACCCGAGAAGACGTGCCATGGTAATCGAGAGCTATCCCCCCTCATTTCCTCTTTGCCTTGATCCTAATTGTAGGAGAGATCCATGCCCGTCTCGTGCAGACAATCTAATTGACCAAGGGTCGCCTATAGTGAGCAAGGAGGTGTTGCAAGGAAATTAAGACTCACCTTCTTCGCATCCGTGGAAGGGGCAGGCACTGCTTGTCGCTTGGCCGTTACAACTTCTAGTGTGATTGCGGGATTGACCTCGGAAGGGATCGGAGGGCCCAAGTCGGCATCCATGCGAGCGTCGACTTGAACGTGCATAGCCGGAGACTCCACTGCGATTGGATGGCGCGAAGAGCCGGTACTCGATCGACGGGGCGTTGCATCCAGACCGCTTATGGGCAACGGGGACTTGTGGCGCAGCGAGAGAGCATTGTCATCCTGAATCGAAAATGCAAAGAATGCAATTTGAGTGCCCCGATTTACTCGGAAAGACAAACACATATCCAAATGGACCGCAGTCACCCAAACATGATTACAAAAAAGAATCCAATATATTACAAGTAATGTACAATGTTTTTACAGACCGAGTGGTTCTTTCTAGAATGGTTCACAAGCTACATCTACAAACTATTCTAGCTAGGTGTCACTACAGGCTTTATGTTTGGGCAGACTCGAAGGGACGACCTTCGATCGACCCGCCGTATTACCCTCACACAGCATCCACCCGACGACAGACTAAAAAGATGGGAGCTATGTGGAGGGGTTACCCACAACTGGATCCTGGTCATCCCTGGGCGGTGAATCCACCGGAGCTTGCTCCTCAACCCTCGCACGGGACTGCACCGGAACGATTGTGTCCTGCACGGGAGCATATTGTTGGGTGAGGTTAGCGAAGGAGGCCTCTACATCTCCTAAGTCAACTTCCAGGCTGTACGGATCATCGTCGTCTATGCTCGCACGATGCACGGGTTCAGTGACATGCACAAAAGGAAATTGACTGAGGGCAAGGTCATCCAATTCTGGTTCACAAGTGACACTCACCGAGGTATTGGGAAGGTCCAAGGCACCCAGCATCCGTAGCCCTGACGCTGCGGTTTGCGTCGCGGAGGCCGAGTTCGTCGTGGACACGCCGGACACGTTCTGGAGTTCGATCGGATGGGGTGGAGTAAGAGCGACCGCAGGGGAGGGCGTGGACTGGATCGGTTTCGCCATCATCCTATCTATGCTCTCCTTCATGCTCTTGATCAAATCCTGTTGCTCTTGCTGCTCCAACTGGTATTTCCTTTCCCTCTCCGCTTGCTGCCTCCTCTCTTCCGCCAGCTCCCTCTCCTTCCTCTCTTTCTTGGCCTTCCGCTTGGCCTTCTTCTCTTCCTCTCCCCGCACCCTCTCCTACTCTCTCTCCCGCTCTTGCCGCTCCCTCTCCCGCTCCTGCCGCTCCATCTCTTCGTTTTGCTTGTTGAGCAGGTCGATGGTTTGGGTACACTTCTCCACCCCCCCCCGAATGCTTCTTCCTCTGGCGCTCCGAGATCCTCTCCACGAACGCGAGGCTGATGTTTGCCTTGGAGTCCATGACGTCGGGCTTCGCCTCTTCCACCTCCACGCTCGAGCTCGCCCCTGCCTGAGTTGCGGTCCCCGTGTCCGAAGTCGATCCGCTTGCAGCCGCCGCCTTGGCCATCGCATTGTACTCCTCCCTCTTCAACGCCGCCTCGGCCAGACGCTTCACAGAACCTCGTCATCCTCCTCGTCCAAATCAATCGGGTTGTTCTGGCTACTCCTCAGAGCCTCCTCGAGTCTCTTCTGCATCGCCCGAGTATGGGCCGCATATGCCAATTCCTCATCGGTGGGGGGAGAGAGTTCTGACATCAAGTTGTCGATGGTCACCTGTACCATTGTCAACTTCTTGACACTCTCGCTCTCGGCAACACTCGACGCCGGGCGAAGGGACTTCAACTCCAGCAGAACACTCCTCGTCTTGCCAATCCTCTGCGCCCTAGACTCCGTTGAAGAATTCCGCGGGGAACTTCTGACATCCATCCTCACCTTCTCCAGATCCGCCTGTTGCTCGTTCGAAAGGAAGACCTTCAACGGGTCCAACTGCGTCTGCAGATCTTCAATCTGCATTCTGGTGGGAGGCGGAGGAAGTGCATGCTCTGCGTGAGCTGAAGTCGATGGCGTCGTCGGAGCACGAGGAGCGGGAACCCGGAAGACGTTAGCAGTGGCGCTCACTTCAGAGCGGCCGGTCTGAACCTCACCGACGGGAGCGGGGGAATCAAAGGAAAGAGAGACAACGGCTTTGGACTGCGCTCTCTGGTTTGGGGGAGTGACAGACTGAGAGCCAGAGAGGGGGGAAAGTGATGGTGTATGGTAACGCCCGCTCAGGACTGCAGCAAGCGGAGAGGAAGGATGGCAAATGGGAAACTGGGAATCCAGTTCAGAGCGGTCGCTCTGAACTGCGACAAGAGGAGTTGGAGGAGGGGGATGAACGGGAGGTAGTGGAGAGTCCAGTTCAGAGCTCTCGCTCTGAACTGCAGGGATGGGAGATCTTGGGGAATCGGGGGATCGAGGAGAACCTGGATCAGACAAGCCTGTCTGGTCATACTCGGACGAAGGCAGGTTGTCTCGGGACTCCACAGCAAGCGAGACTATTTGCACTTCATCTTCTCCAGGGACGAGGGGGGGCTCCATTGGGGAGAGCGGCTGAACCAATTCAGAGCGACCGCTCTGAACCGTGCCTGGGACTGCCATCCGAGAGGGAGATGAGTCGTCAGGTCGCTCCGACTGCACAGTGGCATCGCTTTCTGCGGGCATCTGCGCGGACCTTCCCCCGACGACAGAATCGATGACGTCATTGTGAACCGACGCTGATGGATTTGGTCCGATCTCATCATCCTCATCGTCTTCCTCGTCGGCATTGTCTTCCTCTTGGTCATTGTCCTCGTCGACGTCATTGTCCTGTCGGTTTCCGTCATCATCTGATTCATCGTCATTGGACATGTTCAGGGGCTCGTTCGCCGTCGATGTTTCTGCGTTGGGGGCGAGTTCCTCCTCCAATGCGGCAACGCCCTTCTTCGCCTTCACCTGGTCCTCGTAGGTGTACCTCAATTTCCACCCCAGGACCAGAACATCAGGCCACATTTGGGCTCCAATGCGGTTGTGCGTCGAGTGACGCGCCATGGACTTCTCTGTGGCAAGCATGAGGGAGACGGAGCTGCGGGACAACATCTGCAGGCACAAATGGCGTTAATGACTCCGAACACATGAGATGCACAAATAAATCTGGACAAGCACTGTATACAAATGCGTGAGTCGTCGGTAATTACCGTGCATGCGGAGATGGCCTTTGCCCCAGCAAAGACGAGCATTGCGGTCCCTTGATCTCTACAGAACTTGTCGATGAAGCGGAGGTAGACTTCATACCGAAGTTTGTACTTCGAGCTAATCTCTGGATTATCGTGACGGCAGGTTTCACGGGTCGCGTACAGACTTTCGTCGTTTTCGAGGTCTACGTCTTGTTTTGCTGAGAGTCTTGGCACACGTTCCATGTTCTCGATCTTCGGGAAAAGTCGGAGATCCATGATGCCTACCTCGCAAAACTGGAGGTTGGCGGGTGAATTGACGTCGCGGAGGACAGACCACGTCTTCCTCTTCTCAAGGCATAGATAGTCCTCGAAGTTGGAATCGTCCCGAATCCATCGACAAATACTCGCCCGCGAGCAATTCTTGACGTACTTGAATCGCGCGGTATTATTCACGACTCGGTCCAAGGCCCTCACCAACCTTGCGGAGGGCTCGTCTTTCTTATTGCCCGACCGCACCTCGGACTTTAGGTACTCCACATCGATTGTCTGGAGGTGCCACATGTGAAACCCGCAGATGTTCAACGCGGCCTTGTAGTCCCTCCAGCCCTTGGGGTCCAAGTCCCCATTCTCGAGGAAGACACTGGCTGCTTCTATGATGCCCATATCCTTGCCCCTGTCCACCAACTCCTTGTACAGCACATTCTTGTGCTTCCTGTTTGTGCACCACGCGGCGACGGGAAGCGTCTTCGCCCATGTCGAAGGCTTCTTTATATTGTACACCTTTGGGGGGACGTCTTGGATCTTCTGAGCCAACTCCCCGACTGCTAAATCGTCCAACCCGTGCAGACTCTTCATCATATTGTTGGTGATGGGTTGGAATTTATACGGCTTCATGCTACCATCGGTCGTCATGATTTCGTTGAAGGGACCACCGGAGTCGATGTCGTATAGGGATCCCGACTCGTGACACGAAAATATTCTCTGCCACAGGGACCAAGTCTCCTCTGAGGCCATGATGAGTTTCCGCTCCCCCATCCGGTCCAGGTCATACGACGCTCTCGACTGCCCCTTCAGCACGCCGGTTGATTTGAAGCTTTGCTCAGCCTTCTCCCTAAACTCCTGCACGATTAAAACGATGTAAGATGAGAATATCGATACAACAGGAATTACTTCAGAGCGGCCGCTCTGAAGCGTATGATGAGGACAACTGTGGATGAAATCACTTCAGAGCGGCCGCTCTGAAGTTAGACAAGCCGATTGTTGAAGTCGGCATAGCAATCAAAAACACTTCAGAGCGGGCGGTCTGAATTGCTTACCTCATAGGCCTTGAAATTCTCGCCTTGCTCCTTCGCCCTCGTGTTCTTGCGGCACTGCGCTGGCTTGCGTGTGTCTAGCCAGAGGTATCGGCAATGCTTGATTGTAGCCGGGAGTCTCGCATGTCCACTTCTGCACTCGCTTCTTGACCTCTTCGTCGTCCACGCATGCTGTCCCTGAGATGATTTCCTTGGAAGCTTTCCATGTGTACTGGCCGTTGATGATCTTCATGGGGAAGACATTCACACAGTCTTGCCAACACCTTGGTCTCGTCGACGTGTTGGGCATCACGGTCAAGATCTGCTTGCTGAAGTTCACCTTCACCATTCGCTCCTGCACAGCCATGACACCTTTCTTTTCCAAGGGCCTGAATATCATGCCCGAGTCGTCGTCACACGGACTCATGTCGTCCACATCAAGCTCGAAGTATTTTCCTCTCCCGAAGATGTACATGTAGCTGGAGAGCTCCTTGAATTTCTTGTTCGCCATTGCTTCGGCCTTCAAGCATTTCCTCGCCTCCTCTTCGTCACTTCGTCTTGGCTCCTTCTTGATTTCCAGTTCGACGAAGAGCTTCTCTGGAACGGAGGATTTGTTGAAGGGCACTGTTTCCGGGTTGTCCACCCAGTGACCGTTTACCTTCTTGATCGCTTGTTTGTGCGCCTCCTCTTCGGACACCTCGGTGGATTCCGGGATATCGCTTTGTTGGGACGAACTGGGCACACCTGCAGTGTCTTCGGCATCAGTCTCCCGTCGCTGCCGTCGACGCCTGCCCTCCGTTTCTTCCTCCAGCAATGTTTCCGCGGGGGTACGGTTGGTTTTCCTCTTCACCTTCTGCTTGGGGCGTGCCGACTTTTTGGATTTAGACGCAATGGTTGTGGATGGCGGTGGAACCATGACGTTGGCTGACACCACGGCACCTCGTTCTGAAGTCGCTTGAGAGCAGGCAGCAGCCGTATCGTTGATTGGCTCCGCGGCACCTACTGGAGGAGGCGCAGAGGCCCGAGCGGCTGCCGTGGCTGGGGCGCTTGCGAGAGCTGACGACGCCGGAGGCCGTGCATGGGTGCCTGCTCCGGAACTGGAGCCTACTGACTTCTTCGACTTCTTGGGGGGCCGGTTTTGCAAATCCATGGGGGTGCTTCCTACGTCCTGCGTGTCAGTCGTACTCGTTAGCGATGCAATGTGGAGGTTGTTTGCATTGTTCAAGTACGTCTTCACAGCGAAGCCGGTTTGTACAAAGTCGCCTCCTAGTGCTTCGCATATCGATTTGGTGTCCATCATCAGGGCTTGGAAATGAGGTGGAACATTATCGTAGTTCTTGATTATTCTTTCGTGGGAGAAAGTCATTTCATCTTCTACGCGGATGACGATGACACCGAAGGTGCTGTTTGTTGCATTCACTACGTCTATAAGAATGGCCTCCTGAAGCACATTGATATTAATGACTATGATGTCCTTGAACGATTTCCATCTAGGGTCTCCGTGCTTCGTAAATCCCAGCGCTAGACTGAAGACAGGCGAGTCGTGATGGTAGCTCATCTCCACCGTCCACAAGGCCTTCGTCGCCAACAACTGCAGCGGAGTTTTCTCCTCTATGTGAGCTTTCCAGCACTCGTGCACGCGGTCAGGCGCCAGCCGTTTTATATAGCCTATGAGTGGTGGCTTGCTCTCCAAAAAGGACTCCATGGCACTGTCCACAGGAATTCGTACGAATTAGACCACGTGGTCTAAATTGGAATTTGCAATAACGTTCTTTTATCCGCGTCAGTGGAAATCCAACTTAGAGCGCGCGTTTTAGAACTTACATTACCCGAAGAGTTCATTAGAGCGGGCTTTCTGATCCATTCCGAACTAGTGCAACGAATATACCGAGGAAATGACGCAACGGTTCAGTGTGACCGCTCTGAATCGTATGCGACTTCTGACTTTTACATTGGTTCCTTTGGAAGGGATTCATATTTAGTAGGTTTCTATTCTAACGAGTTTTAGCTAATCGATGGAGGGGTTCCTAGATTAGTGAGGGTACTCTATGCTAGTCTAGATGACTATCGTTTCTATTAAATGAATGTCTTTTGACTTTTAGTTCGTGATCCCTATGCCTTATTAGACATTGGATATATCCAAACGAACGATACCCTGCGATCTGTCGTACTTCTAGCCCGTCCTTGTTCTAGTAGTGGATTAGAATGGGTGACTTGATTGTATCCTCGTTTGTTGCAGTTGTTTCAGAGCGGCCGCTCTGAACCTGTGCTCGTCCATGGTGGGTATGCATAATGATGAGGTTCAGAGCGGCCGCTCTGAACCTATGCTCATCTATGTGGGGTATGCACATTG
The DNA here is from genome assembly GCA_951230915.1 of Antitrichia curtipendula. Taxonomy (NCBI): domain Eukaryota; kingdom Viridiplantae; phylum Streptophyta; class Bryopsida; order Hypnales; family Leucodontaceae; genus Antitrichia; species Antitrichia curtipendula. The sequence goes on from OX579635.1 coordinate 4,088,905, forward strand.
ATGACGTTCAGAGCAGCCGCTCTGATTCTCTTCAATTCCTGTAGTCCAGACGACCAGGCAACAGTTCAGAGCGGCCGCTCTGATCCTCTTCAATTTTCATAATTCAAACGTCCGATGAGATCAGAGCGGCCGCTCTGATCCTGTTCGCATCCGAGAAGTTGGGCTACATTAATCGAGTTCAGAGCGGCCGCTCTAATCTATAATCTAGTCATTCCTTTTATGGAATTCGTAGAGGTTCAGAGCGGCCGCTCTGATCCTTTAGAATGACCGCGGGTATAGGCTACCTTTCTAAAATGTACCTAACGGAGACATATGTAAGTGTTATTTTTAGTACCTGAATGAGAACGACTGCTTCCTTCGACTGTTGCGTCCGGATTGAGCACTCTCTCCTCCGCACTGCACTTAGGAAGTTGTTTTTCAAATGAATCTGGTTGCATGACAATTGATATGCACTTCTTAGGGCCACAATGTGAAGCATTGCACACATAATTGTATGGTACACTGATACATTCAAAGGAAACCATAACGGAGCAAATCAATGATGCAAATGAACTCGGCAAACTGCACACGTTCAAGCTTGCAAGAAATTGAACTGAAACCCTAGAATTGCCATGGAATTGAAGAATTCACAAAGGTGATGGAACTGAGACTTCAGTGGCTTGAGAAATACTTGGAAGCACATGCACGATCGACTGCACTCTTCGTCGTGGAGGATGAAGCACCGCGACCGCAATGACAAAGGCTCCACGAAGGCTCCACAATGTCGCTGAAATTTTAGGAGAAACCTAATTAGCTAGCTGTACATTCTATCTGGCTTTCAATAAACCCAAAGACTGCACCAAAGTAAAGCTATACAACGAAAGAATCAAGATACAAAACACAACAGAGCACAAAAACACAAATGAAAAAACAAGGGAAAACAAAAACAAAACAGAGCACCGCAAACGAAAAACGTACCTAGTGTGGAGCTTCACTGACGATCGGCAGGGGTACACACTCCTTCACACAGCGTTGAGCGGATGAGCGCACAAGTTGCCAAGACGCGCAGCAAATCGCAAATCGTAAAACAAAACAAAACACAATGGAAGGCGCGCGGCAGTGCGGGACGAGAGCAAACACAAGAAAGTGGACATTCAACGCCCGCGCTGGTAACCCTCGAAGGAGCGACGACGACGACCAACCAAGGCAAGATTGACGGACCTCATTCCAAAGCTACACCGACCCTCTGTCAAATCTGGAGCAGTCCCGAGCCTCCACGAATTCACCAAACCTGCCATGCATCTACTAAGTACATGTTCATTCATGTTAACCCCTAAATGCCCAAGGCCTGTTTCGAGTTCCTTGAAATTTGCTCTAAATTGAACAAAATACCAACATTTTGATAAATTGTATCAATTTTGTTTGAATTGTAACTGTATAAATTCAAACTAGACATGTTAGAGATCTCATAGGAAAAGAAAACACAACAATATCACTTACGGAGTGAAAGATTATAATGTTTGACCATGAGGGTGTTAAAATTGCACAAATCTTTCAATCCTCTTTTCACAAGTCAAATCTAAAATGTTGGTGACCAAAAAAATATGATGTTAAAGGACCTAACATGTATAACCCCAATCAATTTATAGCTTCTTAAAATCTACTCTATAACTTTTTTAAATGAATTTTGAATGTGATGTTTTCTCCAAGATCTAGTGTATTTGAGGCTCATTTCCAAGAGCTCTCAACACTATGGGAGGTCAAGATTGCAATGGGTACCCTTGCACAAAATCTTGAATAGAGAAAACACTATCATTTATTTTCAAGATCGGATTTTTAATGCTAAAACTAGACTTCGAGAAGAACTTTCCAAATACATAAACTACTAAAAATAGCAATTTGATTAGGTTTTATTTAACTTCAAAGTTTTGCAAACACCAGATTTGGGTGCCTTGGGCATTTAGGGGTTACGGTCTACTAGGAAGAATGACTGGATTATTCATTCTAGTTGAAGCCAATAATTTGAAATTTTTTTCTATGCAATGATTGTTGTGAAAATTTGTTACCAATTCTTGATTTTGCTGCTTAATTGGTCCAAAAAAATTTCTAGACTACGATAAGTGCCTCAAACAATAATCTTCTTTTTCAAACTGCTAGGTGGTTTGGAAATGGACATTATGTGGAGTCGTGGACTACCAACAATGTGAGAACATAATTAAGACTTGCCAAATATTGCTTAATACTTTACCAATGGACGGAATAAGAACCATAGTTGTGGGTCCATTTTAAAGCCAGAGGGGGCCACTCCATTTTTCTAAATGAGAATTGATTGTCCAATTTCCATCTTACACATGGGTAAAGAAAGTAGGGTCCGTTAAAGTTTAATATGGGTTGCATCTAGGAACCCCTGTATATTATTTTTTAAATGCCACATTTTTTGTTTTTGTTCAAGCCATATCTTTTTCTAGATTACACGCATATGGGTTTTGTGAAACTCAGAATCATAAATACTTGCATACAATGTAATTCTCTAGAAATTCATAAGTAATTCACAAATTTGTTACAAAACATGAAACCACTTGTGTTTCATTCCATTTGAATTATTCTTCAAATGAAAAACAAGGGAAAATGTTTTGGGCACTCGAAACATAAATTTTGTAAGATATGTATCTGTGGAACTGTACAATTGAAAGTATATAAATATGTATTACGCTCCAACATTATGTTTCTGATTCTTGAATGTACCTTTTAAAAATAGATTCAGTATATGAATAAGTACGTAAATTAAAAACTTGAAAATATTAATGAACGATAACAAAATTAGCCATGATGATAACAAAACTCCCCACGTCGTTGGTTATTCTTTTTTTAATAGTGTGTGAACTTTAATTCAACTCTAAGCTTTAAAAATACTTGTCTCCATCCTTTAAAGTTATTTTAGATCGTGTAAACACCAAAAATGTCTTCATTTTCATTTCAAGAGTAACATTGAATGCTTGATGAAAAAGCCTAATTATTTTCTGTATGTGACATTTAAAACTTTTTAGAAAATAGAAAACAATATATTGTCATCCATAATTTATGGAATGCTCTAGATGCTTATTTCCAGGATTTGACCCCAACAATTTGAATTGCAATTAACAAAGTTGAGCTTCTACTCCAATTCCAAATTTTTCAACAACGCTAGTTTGTGAGGCTCAAAATGCGAGCTTAAGAGCTGTGAGCGTACATTTTGTGAGCCCAAAGATTGACTTTCAAAAAGTTTCAAATTTTTCAGTGTTAGGAAAAAAAAATCCGAATATATTTCAAAGTTCTAGGTAGGAAATAGTGAATCTACAAACTTTTTATAGTGGACCTATGACTGCGGACCTGGGGCCATGGACCTATTATCGTGGACCTATAAATAGTTCAAAATATTAATTTTTTCATTCCTACAATCTTTATAGGTATATTCAATACATAGAACGGTGACCTTTAATTATCCCATATCGATTGAAATTACCAATATAAGCTAATATAAGAATACTTCAGATACATGATTAGGCAAGCTAAAGATCGACGTAAGTTGATTGCCACGCATCATTGTAGTAGACTACTATGTCCGTCTTTAGTTTTTGTACCTCATTCAAATTATAATTCTAAAAATTATTTCTGGTGATGACGTTTACTGCCATTTCATTTACTAATAGGGATACAATAGAGAATTGGAATTTCCAAAATAAACTAATATAAAAAGACTTGGAATAGTTGTTTACAATACCTAGGGATCAATGTTAACCCTATGTAGCACTTGGGACCCCAGATGAGACATTTGGGACCCCTAAGTGTAGTACTCGGGGCTCCAGATGAAACACTTGGGACCCTCAGGTGTAACACTTGGGGCCCAAGATGAGACACTTGGGACCTTGACGTGTAGTACTTGGGGCCCCTGTTGAAACTTTCTTTAAATGACCATCATTTCCTTAAGGAACCAAAGGATTTTGGTTTGGATCCTATAACTTCAATTTTGAATGGTACTTTGTTTTTTTTTTGTAAAGATAGAAAATCACAATAGCTTTTTTGAAATATAATTTTATTTTTATAGATGCTCGAGAGCAAAAGTTATACCATAAGAAGACAAAAAATGACTTCAACATGCCCTCACAAAAAAAAAAAAAAAAATTGAAATAATTTTTTTGATAACTCTATCTTATAGATTGTATTATTGTCTGCATCAAAAGCTTTTGTTCATTCCATTTGAATTTGTATATTAAAACTTATGGTGCATCTTCTTTTGCAAGCAATCACAACATCTTCTTGAAATTTTTTTGTATACTTAGCTAGGATTCATTTATAAGCTCAATTTTTATTGTTTTCCAAACAAAAGATTCTATAGGATTTAATTTGATTTTAGCACAATCTCACCATTGGAATCAATGTCTTTTGATTCCATCTTAGAGCTATGAATTTGGATCTTGTAACCTACAAACTATTTATCTAATATTAATTTTACCCGACCTTGTTGCATCACAATACCTTCAACAAGTGTGATTGCTTAAAGGTCTAAAATTTAATCCATTATGAAATAGTCAAATATCATATTAGAGCTAGTTTTTTTGTTTTAAATTGTGTTTAATTATCAATCTTATATTTCTATTATGTGACACTATAACTATCATTCATTATGAAAATTTTCACTTTGTGCGATTCAAAATTGACATAATTATAATTTTTGGGACTAAAAGTAAAAATAAATTTGTAAATATAATAAAAATAATTCAATTAATTTGAAATATTTAAAAAAAATACAAAGAGCAATAGAAATTAGTGTGATAACTTCTCAATTAGTTATTTTATTTTGTACATCCAAAACACACTTGGCAATGACTTTCAAGTCAAATTTACTATTAACCCTTTAGTGACCGTGGTTGATTTGGGGGGCGGGCGTATTTTTTCAAGAAAGTGAACTTTGTGGCCACTCTAAAGATGTAGTCTTAGATCAAACCATACAAGGTGTTTCCATGAGGGAGATTCTCCAACCTTACAAAAAATCAAACTCATCCAACGGTACAAATCTCTATAAATAAGGTAGAAGGTCCATAAATGAACCTTTTAAGGGCTAAAATTGAATTTTGGGGAGGTGAAACATCTTTTAATATTTTTTAGTAAATTTTCCACAAAAGACAAGTAGAATAGGCATCTAAGGTAGAACAGCCCAATTCCGTCAGTTTCCCAATTCCGTTGCCTATGCTTTGGCCCCAATTCCGTCAACTGTAAAATCTATATGCATTCACTTTCCTGACAAATTTCAGTGCATTAATGCCTAAAGGACTAACGTGTCAATCCTTCACTGGTGGGAACTAAAGTGCCAATAGATACATGTTAAGATGGTAATGGATTGTTCATGAGACAATTTTGACCCGACTCTATGCACAGTTTTGAACTTTTTAGGGCAGCTTACTTTGAAAATTCACAGAAATTACAATTTTGATCCGAAAATTATAATTCCACTTGGGTTTGATTTGTGAAACAACCACACAACTCTGAAAAATATGTACCTCTCTTGAAGTTGGCCCAAAGATAGTCAGATTGCAAATCAGTATGGTAATAGGTTGTTCTACCTTAACCCAAGTAGTTTCATATTTTTCAAGCTTTGTGAAATTAGTTACAAATTTTTGAAGTTCACAAAAAATAGTCATCTGTGGTCATCAATGCGAATACCCTTCTAAAATGTGCAGATTTGGTACATTGAAGAAAGTGAAATGTACCTCTACATCATGTTTGCTTCTAGAGCCTTGTTCGAGTTTGAATTGCTTTTCTGATAAATCAAAAATCAATGATTTGAATGTCCCTTTAGAATTTGCGCTACATAAATACCAATGCATAAGTTTACTTTGGGCATTCATGAGATTACAAAGAAATACTTATGCCTTGTCAAGACATGAAGTTACAAAAAAATCTCACAATGTGGTTGACATTATTTTGTATTTTTGTTGAATACTTTCCATTTGAAGATCCAGGCCATTTGAGTTTGCAACCTCATTGCTAATTCATCAAATTGAATGCTCCAACTCCCTTAAAATTGGTTTTGTTTGAAGCGCATGAAGACACTCTAATTGCGTTACTCTTTGAGTTTTTTGTGATCAAATGTATTTGGAATAGCATTAGACCAAGAGTCCCAAAATCGACCACAAAATGGTCGACCGGTCACTAAAGGGTTAAGCTAAATTCATCCTATTATATACTTAAAGTATAATGAAAAATATAAAGTTTATATTTTTCATGGGTGAAAAAGGGTGTTTTCTATTGACAATTATTTTTCTATAAATCTTGCAAAAAAAATCAAGTAACTATAATTTAAAAAAATAGAAGATAGAAATAAAATTATATCAATTAAAAATTAGATTTAGATTTTTTTTTCTTTTTAACATAAATGAAAGTTAGAATGAAAAATATCACTTTGTAATTGAAGTTTAAAATAAACATTTTGAAAGGATAAAAGTTGAATGAAAAAAACACAATATGGTGAAATACGGATCTTAATACTTGGAGCTTGTGATTGCAATAGTTTTTGGTAAATATTGAGAATGATTAGAGTTTATAATATGGACTTCTTTTTGTTTCATAATGTCAAGATAAATTCTAAACTTGTGAAACGTTAGAAATAGTCATTTAATCTTTAGAGGATGTAGTCCCCACGAAAAAGAGAGCCACCAGAATGCTTTATTATTGGACGGATAGTTGCATTCCTTGTTTATTTAAGTGAGCAGGCATGTCATCTATTGATCACTTTTGGCCTTGGCGTCTTTTTAAGGGTTAAGTTAAACAAAGGAACATGTAGGACTATTGTGTATTTTAACAATTTAGCTTTTGAAGGATAGATTTGATATTCTAAGACTTCAAGAGTACAAATTTTCACAAATGTAAAGTGCATTTGAATCACATCATGTATAGTTAGTGTACTATTTTGTGATAGAAATGGAAGGTTTACATTGCACAATTCTAAGGAGAGAAGCCTAAAAACTCTTCTATAAATGGTACACCACAAGTCCAAAAAAAGGGTGAAAATGCACTTTTATTGTCATTTAATCAATGCACTTGGTCAAGTGCAGCATTTACAAATTGTATGTTGTTCATAGTTCACCATCTTTACACTCAACTACATAAAATTGCTCCTTTTAATTGTGTGTAAAATTCATCTCATCACCAATAAAGGGTTTGTACTTTACCCCATGATGCACCCCAAACACCTGCACCACCACCTCCCAAAAAACCAAAAAAAAATTTGGGTTCTATTTTTCCCTCATGCTGAAGGCTTCCTGTCAACCCACAAGAGGTCCATAAAAACAAGAAGACAGTCACTATATAAATCTCAATCTCAATCTCAATGGACCAACTATATTTGATTTTAAACAAACCCATCTACAATTTCTGTTTTTCTTAACATTTAGATCATCAAATGAAGATGAATCACCCTGGGAGGTCTCACAAGAGGACAATAATCAACTAATCAATAATTTGTTATAATTAAGGTCATTCGTGCCAGAAATAAAATTTATTGTGACAAAGATACTATTAGATATAAAAATAATCCATATTCAATAATCCAATTTGGCAAGATTTAAAAAAATTAAAATAAAAAAAATTCAACAGCAACACATCAAGATGAAATTATCATTACCCTTTTGTTGGTCTTAACCCCTAAATGCCCAAGGCCTATTTTGAGCGTCTTGGAATTAGCTCTAAATTGAACAAAATGCCAACATTTTGGTAAGTTGTATCAATTTTTTTGAATTGTAACCATACAAATTCAAACTAGACATGTTAGAGATCTCATAGGAAAAGAAAACGCAATAATATTACCTATGGAGTGGAAGATTGTAATGTTTGACTATGAGGGTGTTAAAACTGCAAATGTGATGTGAAGTCTTTCAATCCTCTTTTCACAAGTCAAATCTAAAATGTTGGTGACCAAAAAAATATGAGGTTAAAGGTCCTAACATGTATAACCCCAATCAATTTATGGCTTCTTAAAATGTAATCTATAATTTTTTTAAATGAATCTGATTGTGATTTTTTCTCCAAGCTCTAGTGTATTTGAGGCTCATTTTCAAGAGCTCTCAACACTACGGGAAGTCAAGATTGCATTGGGTACCCTTGGACAAAATCTTGAATAGAAAAATCACTATCATTTATTTTCAAGATTATACTTTTGATGCTAAAACTAGACTTTAAGAAAAGCTTTCTAAAAATATAAACTACTAAAAATAGCAACTAGGTTAGGTTTTATTTAACTTCAAAGTTTTACAAACACCAGATTTTGGTGCCTCGGGTAATTAGGGGTTAATACCTGAAATTCCAGTTGCAGCGCCAGTGAAAGCCATGATTTTTCTACTCAGCCGCCAAATATTGAAATGCAATGTCAGTTCCCTCCTTAAATTAGCCTATAGCACAATGGCACGAGGTAGACACGCGGCAATAAAACAAAACTCTGCCACAAGATTGAAGGACTGTCAGAAGACACCGTACCGAAAGGAATTCCATAGCCCATGTCCGTGGCACCCGGAAGACGTGGGTTGTATCGAAATGACTTCGGTCGGCGCTCCTTGTTTCATTTTTTTTTTGCGAATCATATCGTCGTCGTGTTGAGGGACTTTTTTCACCGCTTTTTCCATTCATGTTCGACGTTGCTGCGCTGTCCTTCAGTACCTTCTCCATTGCTCCGAAGTTGCCGGCGACATTGGAGCGTTTCACTCAGGTATGATTCACTTCACATTGGACCTTGAATTTGATTGTGATTCTGCTCAATGATTGTGCAGAAATGTTCCATCACCGTGAATGCACGTTGTCGTCTGCATTTGTGGGAAGGGTGAAAGTCACAATGCCTTACTTGATTAGTGAATTTATAGTATTTACTAGCATCATTGTGATTTTCTTCTGTATGTGATTCATTCTCCATTCTCATTGTATAGCAGTCTGTACGAACGCACATTGCAACGGTTGAATCAAAAATTCATACGATTATGTTATTTAGTGTAGCTCTTATGAATTATTGTGACCTTGGTTCCCAATCCTGGAGACCTTGCATTCAACTATCGTTTTGTCCCTATCAAATCGTGAACTAAGCATGCCCATAACAGTTCAGAGCGGCTGCTTTGAAGTGATTTCTGAAGGTCGATTTTACCTGAACTAACTTCGAAATCCCTTCCTGCTTGCGTACGTGAGGTCTCGAGTTCCCAGTAACACTTCAAAGTAGCCACTCTGAAGTGAATTTTTGTTGTGGATTTCACTCTTCAACGATCCAATACCTTAACCATGTAGTCTTGTTCACGGTTCAGAGCGGCCGCTCTGAAGTGAGTTTCAGTTGTGAATTTCACTCTTCATCGATTTCTTACTTTAATCTTGAAGTCACATTCACGGTTCAGAGTGGCCGCTCTGATGTGGATTTCAGTTGTGAATTTCACTCTTCATCGATCTCTTACTTTAACCGTGCAGTCTCATTCACGGTTCGGAGCGACCGCTCTGAAGCGAATTTTAGATGTGGATCTCTTCACAACGTTCACTTACTACGTCCGTGCAGTCTCGTTCACGGTTTAGTGCGGCCCCTCTGAAGTGAATTTCAGATGTGGATTTCTGTTTTTAATAATGTCGTACTTCATCCTTGGAGTCGCGTTCACGGTTTAGCGCGGCCCCTCTGAAGTGAATTTCAGATGTGGATTTCTCTTCTCAACAATGTCGTATTTCGTCCTTGGAATCGCGTTCACGGTTTAGTGCGGCCCCTCTGAAGTGAATTTCAGATGTGGATTCTCTTCTCAACAATGTCGTATTTCGTCCTTGGAGTCGCGTTCACGGTTTAGTGCGGCCCCTCTGAAGTGAATTTCAGAAGTGGATTTCTTTTGTCAACCGTGTCGTACTTCATCCCTTGAGTCGCGTTCGTGGTTGACTGCGTTAGTGTCTAATTCGTTCATAATGCGTTCCTCTTGGATTGGTTGGTACTCATATTCAAAATGGTCGTCCCGTGAAGCTTGTGTTTCACATCCATCCGTTGATGGAGTGCCTGAAGTCTTCCGTTTCATGCCACGCATTATTATCCACTCTATGTGAGGCATGCCGTCACTTCTTTCCGTGACAAAATGATTGATGGGGCTTCTAGGACCGCCTACCTTATGTCTTAATGCGACATATTTTCACTCGTCTTATGTTTGGCAGGTTGCGGAATTCCTAGAGCCTGAAAGGAACTGCGGATCCCAGTTGTTCAACGTTTCACTCCTGTTATCACCGTGACTGCAATTGTCTAAGCATTGCATACCCCTCCAGACTTTATTCTCTTATGTCTACTTTGAGCGATTTCCTTCCAGCGAGTCTGACGCTGATGAGGTGAACTATTCATGATTCATTTCATTTGTCGCGAAATTGTCGGCACTTGCAATTCTGCATTCCGTTGTATTATTGTGGAAATGTCATTTCACACATGTTTGACGCGTAGGGCTTTGAAGAATTCAAGGAAGAAGATATCGACTTGGAGGCATTTAACGCGATAGGCGAGGACACTAGTCCCATCCCACATTGCGAGGGCATCGGCCGCGACGGATGGCTTGGCAAGGCCCTTCTCGCGAGGCATGCGGACGGCTCTGACTTTGCTGACGTGATCATTATTACTGTCGACCACAATGCATGTGTCGATGGACTAAGTAGGCTGGGGAATGACGATGTGGGCATTGTCGTACTCGAGGTCCACAACGGTGACCCGCGCATCGGTGACATGTGTCTGCGGTGGCCTATGCACCAGGTATTCTACGAGGATGAGAATGGCTATGTAAGTGTTTATGATCACGCCCGCAAGCGTGAAGCCATTGATAAGCATTTAGAGGGAAATCATAGAAGAGTGGGCGTGAGACAATATCGCTATGATAGGAGAACTCGAGCAGCAGCGGCTCTAAACAAGAGGACGAAGATGGTATCACACGAATCTATCGCAGCAGTCTTCATGCAACCTTGTTGCAAGGAAGAGTGCACACGGAAATTTCCCCCTTCCACCATTCATGCACTTCGAACGGAAATGCACATGCAATCCTTTTAAGTGAAGTCCTCCAAAAATCTGGACATCCACCGGACAATGCACAAAGTTCTAGAAGGGCGGAGGCAGTTTGTCACGGTCGAAGGCATAGACATCTGCCCAACTGCGTGGCGGATTCTCCACAACATTCCTCTCCGCACGTTCGAAAGGTACAAGGCCAAGGCCAAGGACGGCGTTAGAGGCGCTCCACACGGCAATTTGAACCGAGCAAAGTCGAGGAGTGCAACCATTCAAGCCATTGAGACATTGCACTCATTATTAGAGGCGGCAGCTGACCACATGCCCCATTTATCATGCACCTTGCGCGGCGGCGAAAAAGTTGGCTTGAAAGTTCTCCCTGCCGATACCGAATGGAAACAGTTATTGGCCACCGTCAACGAGGTAAGACCAGCACTTGCGTGGAAAGCCGTCCACTAGACTGATATGACAAGTACACGCTTGTATTGTTCCATCACTCATGACGTAGATGAAGTCCATTAGTATTCACAGTGATACCTATTCAATGTAAATTGTAAAGAGTGGCCACGTGGGTCCCGTTGTTTGCAGGCAAACGTGGAGCTCGGTCTCCCTCCAGTGTCGCAATCATGCTTTAGTAAAATTCGAACTAGACATTTTGCAGAATACGTCATCAAAGGAAGAGGAGATTCCTTTGCAAGGTGTACCATTTGCGACAACTTGAAGCAATTACGAGCATCCTTTGCACCCGGATCAGAGGACTATCAACGAATTCAAAGGCGTTTCGAGAAGCACTTGTTCTTGCAAGAAGCCTGTCGACATGCCTACTACCGTAGTAGGCAATTGTCCAAATTAAGACCGACGCAATTACTATCCATCATGCATGACAAAATGGACCATTCAAAAACTGCATGTCCTGCATTAGCGAGGAAAACAAAGGCACTAGATGGACTCAGGAAGTTGCCCGTGAAAGTGTCAGGAATTTTTGCACATGGGCACGGCGATGGCAAATATGCACATTACAATTTGGATGTGTTTCCAAGTGATAGCAACTTCACGGTGGGCTCCATTGCCAAATTGTTGCGAGATTTGGAACAGCCACCCGTGAAGTCTTCGCGATGCTTGTTTAGTGGCGCCGGCAGCACCGAGTTGTATCGAGCGTTGCTCAAGGGAAGCGAGATTTGCATGCAATCTTTGGGAGATGTTCCATCGCAACTAATGGAAGCTCGACCACTACCACCAGTGCTACACATTCAAATGGACAATTCATGGAGGGAAAACAAGAATCGGTACGTCTTTTGTTTTTGGTCCCTTTTGGTTGCAAGGCGAATTGTGAAAGAAGTGGTCGTCTCCTTCATGATAGTGGGACACACACACGACGACCTAGATGCGTCGTTTGGGCGATGGAGCATGCAACTCCGCGAAAAAGACCATCCTACCTTGCCATCGTTGATGCAATCATACATGGAAATGGAGCAAGGCCCCTTCATTCCGCACCTAATAGAAGAAGTGCCCGACTTCAAGGCCTACGTCAAACCATACATCGGGATGAAGAAGAATCAATTGGTGGGTCACTCCAATGGAAGGCAGTACAAATTCTTCATGAACGACAATGGTTGGCCGATCATGCAATACAAAATGGCATGTACCGACATTCCATGGTTGCCCGAGCAAGGGTTGCAACTATGGAAGGAAGGTGAGGATCACAAACCTCTCCTTCCACAAGGTGATCCTATCCGTGTGACTCCTAAGAAAATGCCCAATGAAGTTGAGATTTTACGTGGACTTCAAGGATACATCCAGCATTGGATGGATGCATCTAAAGAAGACGGGACAACAGAGTATAAGGACCGCATGTCGAACTTGGTCACATATTGGACTGCCGTGACAAATGCCCTACGCAATGGAGCCAATGAAGACCCCCCACAGTCCGAAGTATTAAAGGACGGATTCTGGCCTCAAACTCGCCAACCTGGGGATCTTTCGACGGATTTCATGCAAGACGGCAGGATGCGCGAAGAACTCGAGGAAGAAGAACCCTACATTGGCACTCTAGAGGGGAGACCACCGCCAGCTTACAATGTGGCCAGAGATCTCCACGAAGGATTCTACTTGTTTGTGAGGCCAGGATTGGATTGTGAGGAGCCCGTGTGGGTCGGTAGGGCAGTAGAGCAGCCACAATTTGATCCAACGGCAGAGCACTTTCGCGAAATTCTTGTGCAATGGTGCACCCCATGTGGATCATCCAAGGACATGCGACGATTATACGCAGGGTGGGACACAAAACCCGGTTTCAGATGGAAGATTGACCCCACCGCTATTCAAGCCGACTACGTTTCCACGGATAGCATTATGGCATCGTGGAAACCAAAGAAGAACGAAGGCCGTAGCTTCATTGCACCCCGGCAACAAGTTCAATTTGCAGCCAAGCATTTGCGTCGAATTGCAGCAGAAGAACAGGACATGTGAATATGAAGTCTTCAAGGGCTCTCAAAGACAACGTTGCTCAGGGAGTGAAACAACCGTAGCGTGTGTTCTAGAAGGGGAATTTTTTCAATGAACGCAACAAGTTTTGATAGTTCGTCTAATCCAACAACAAAACCTTTGATGGCCAACTCCTTTGCAGTCTCTGACGAGCAAAGAGTGCATACTCGTCAATATTTTGTACCTTTTTTGTTGTTTAATCCAACAGATCAGTGCTTTTCCTGCTACTTCTTATCCATTTGAACTCCGCCCATTCTGGATTTATTTTTGGTTGACCTCACGCTCATGTACAATGCCAAGCCTAAACAATCACCCAAATTTGAACCCATTGTCACACTGGAGTCCAAGTGCACCCCCTCCTTTCCATTATTTTTGGGAGCGACAACACATGCTTCAATCACAAAAAGATTCCACGAAAATTCTTCCATCTCTTGGCCATTAGTACGACCCTCAGATCCCAATACTAGCTCCATGTACATTAACTATCTTCAATGAACGTTCTACGTAGAAAACTAGAAATCCATGCACTGGTATTCTGGGGTTCAATTTGCTACACACCGCCATTGATGACATCCAACCAACTACAAAGCAAAACAGTTGACCACCTCCTAAACCATCACGTACAAATGGCACATGGAATACCGCCATTTTAACGAAATTGCCCATTCATTCTTTTGGTGAAATATCTTTATTATAAAATTCTCCCGAATGGACAATTTTTAGTTTCTTTAAAAATGATTTTTCCTATTTTTTACAAATTAAAATGTCAAAGTACCTATTTTCTTGAGATTTTTCACTTTTCTGGTTCTCCTACTTAGAAAAACTTTCCATGCTTTTCCTTCATAGGTACCTTTTTTTTAAAGGTGTATACATTGAACATATTTTATTTTATTTTTTAAAATTATTTTTTTAATTTAAAATACTCCCCAAAAAATCATGAATATTGTACAAAACACTACTAAAAGTGTTTGGTCTTTCTTGCAACAATCCAGAGGTGAAGAAGTACAAAATTAATGAACTACAAAATAAAAAATAATTTTTTATATTTATCTATCAAAATAAAAATTTTGGTGATTTGTTTCTTTGCATCAAAGTGACCAATGCTTAAAGACTCAAAGGTAAAGTAGGAGCACCTATTAGAGACACTTTTCTCTAGTTCCACTCCCTCAAAGAGTGAATGGCCAAAAAATTTGAAGAGATTACTAGCTATTCAAGAGAAATGCAACCCAAAAGGTTTTGTAATTTTCCAACACTCTAATAATATATTACAAGTTTTCAAAGTTAAAAACATGGGATAGTCCACTAGAAGAAACCCATGTTTTTTTTGACATGCCCAGTATTTTTATAACAGAATTTTGTTGGACATCTATTTCAACATCTAGCTGTTTTTATGTCAACAATAACATCCAATGAACATCATAAACAACATAAAAACAGCTAGATGTCAAAATAGATGTCCAAAAAAATCTGTCATAAAAATATTGGGCATGTCAAAAAAACATGGGTTTCTTCTAGTGCTCTGATTGCCAGTCCCTTGCTTCCTTGAGGTTAATGCTCTTGGCTTGGACTTGGTCTGCAGTGGCTTTCATTGATGTTTAGGTGGCTTTGGGTTCATTAGTGTATTTGAGTTTGATGTTGGGTTGGTGGTCTTGGGTTTTTTTAAAATTAAAATGATTTCTCGCCAGGGTCATTGTCCTTTGGTTCTGTATACTCTTTCCCCTTTTCAATGGAAAATGTCTGTGTGTTTCAAAAAAGTAAAAAAAAAAAAAAAAAATCCTGTTGTGGAGGAATTTCGATATGTGCTGAATTTTTTTCTTAAAATTTAAAAAAAATACCAGTCTGGTAACGGCAGAAGTATCTAACGGCAGAAGTATCTCACGGCATTCGGTCTCCTCCCATAAGCGGTTAAGTACAGAATCCGTCCTTGGAATCCGATTTCTTTTCCGGCAAGCTGGATGTCGTGCCAGCTCCGTCCAACACAAAGGTCCCAATGCAGCTGCAGTGCGACGGAGCCTCCCTTTGGAGCCTCATGGGAAGATGCCGTGAGTGCCGTGATTCATCATTCCACTGAAGCTTTTTCCATGTTCTTCTTCTTCTTCATATTCGGCTCAAAAGGGGAAAGCCACGAGTCGGGGGAGGATCCATCCTGAATTCACACACACACACTAATTGATAAGCGGCACTGCTGCAAGTGGATCCCGGAATCCTTCAACAAGGCAACGCCAACTTGATAGTAGTACTCTTGCACACAAGCCGTTGGTTTCTTCTAAACTGGATCACGATTTTATTTTATTTTATTTTTTCATTCTGGAGAAGGAGACAGTTGTTTCTTCGAAAACTCACTAACTCATAAACGGCACCGAAGGATGTTTTCTGGCCGATGAATGACAAAGAATCTCTCCATGTAGGACAGAAGTGCAACTATTCATCCTCCCAAATTTCGTGTGAAAAGGGAAAATCATCTACAATAGTTTGTCTTCCAGTGAGTGCTCCAAATGTGCCACTGACCTGAAACCACCATCTATACTATATGTACATCTCCAAAATCAGTTTTGTACCTATGTGGAAGAAACGCTTTTAGAACCAAACTTTGTTCCTTAATAACTTTTGCATACGGTATCCAAATGCCATGTTCTTTGGTGTGTTGGAACCTCCTTTCACTTGCCTACAAGAACATATGAGAATTTGAGCAGTCTAATAACGATAATTAGGCTCAGTAGCAAAAAGTGGCGTTTTGGGGTGTACCTACCTTATCCCATAAAGTAGGAGGTTCTAAAAGCGCACATACTCTAAAACTGCCCACCTCCTCAAATATACACTATTTGTACATGTTGCTTTTTCATAGCCTTCAATAATGTGCATTTTAGGGGGTGGGCGATTTTAGAGCCCTATGCCATTTCAACTTCAAAATTTCATAACTAATTTCACCAAGCTCCAAAAAATATGAAACGACTTGGTTAGATGCCAATTCGACTTGTCTTTCAAGGAAAATTTACTAAAAAATATTTCAAAAAACTTCACCTCCCCAAAATTCAATTTTAGCCCTTAGGTGGGCAATTTATGGACCTCCTATTTTAGTCGACCACTTAAGCGATTCCGTGCATGTTCTGGAGCAATGTAAGGCAACATAAATTTCTATCAGGTAGGAAGATAGAAATCATGGGGATTGAAATCTTTTTGGTAATTTTTTGCCTTGAATTGAAATTACTATGAATTTTAGAAGCCAAAATTTGGCCTCAATCCATACCCAATGTATAGAGTCTTCTAATTTTGATCATTCAAGAACTACTTTTCCGCTTACTACTTCCTATTTTCTTGCTCACTACTTCGGGACATGTATCATGACCTTATTAGTCCCAACCTTGGAAATGAGAAAAAAAATATTTCAAGCTTGGGTTGAAATCTATTCCAACCTCAATTGAAAATAGCTACACCCTACATGTTGGATATGGATCCTTGGTTGGGAATGGGTGGTCCTACCATTAATAGTGTGCCTTGTGCCATTGCCACAGCCAAAATAAAATAAAATAAAACTAAATTTTTAAATTTTTAAATTTTTTAAATTTTTTAAATTCAATATCTTTTCTTCCTTGATTTGGTATTATTAGTGAGCCTTTGCACCCCTCTTCACCAAGGGCTTTCTAATGGTACTAAGAATGCGACTAGGAGACACACGGTTCCAAAGATCTTAATATAACAAATAAAACAAATAGTCTTCTAATTGAAGGCATGGAGGTAATACTTGGTGATATCTATATAAAAACTAGGTGATACCCAGGTAAAATTTGGCTAATGGTCTTCAAATTCAACAATAATCTAGCTATTTTGACCCACAAAAATGAATTTTTTCTTTACAAAAAATAGCCAACATCTTTTGGCTATAGTGAATTGGCAAAAAATTGTACATAAAAAAAACCATGCTTTGGACCAAGTTTTTTTCACTTATTTTCAGCATTGCAAAAAACAATCTTTGTTTGAGTGATGAATGAGGTGATGAAGCAGTTTATATTATTGAAAATGGATGAAATTTATATTATATCATGGATGAAATTTTATTTGTTAATAAAAAAGAGTGTACATTCATTCAAATAGAGCAATACCGTCCCAAAATTTGGTAGTATTTTGAAGTTTCATCCACTTAAAAAAGAAAAATATCTTGCCAAATATCCCCCCCCTTCCCCAAAGAAAAAAAATTGCATCCCTTTTTAGCAAAAGTTTGCTAAAAAATACCATGCTATGAATAGTGCAGCTTGAATGTGAAGGACAATTGACCTTTCATATGAAAGTTTTATGGACATTCTCTATAAATGAAAATGTATCAATTAGCAACCAATACTTGTCTATTATTTGTTTATTTTAAATTCTATTTGATCCAAAATGATGATTTTGATCCATTTCAACTCAAAAGTTCACATTTGGGATATATATGTATATCATATTTTCATCATTTGACTCAAATGCAATATAATTCTGGACTATGGATTTGTCCAAAATTAGTTAAATTGGTCTTTATGGTTTTATTTCTTAACCCCTAAAGTCCCCATTGACCCTATGAGGGCCAAAATGCAACTTTGGGTAGGCTCATATGGTCTCAATATTCATCATAATTTACTAATTTTTTTTTGTTAAGCTAGAAAAACACATAAGCTTCTCGAGAATATAATTTTTATTTCAATTAGTGCCTAGAAGCAAAAGTTATTGCACGGAAAGCCAAAAACAAAGGTCGGTGGGCAGCCCAAAAAATATAAAAGAGTCAAAAAATTTAATAATAATTTTTTTTTAACACATTATATTTTTGTCTATATGTAAAACTTTGAACCATTCTATTTGGATGATCTTGTTTTTTGGGCAATCTACGGATGTTCTTGAAAAAAAGAATCTTGTCTAACTTTGAATGCTAATATCTTCCAATTTGTACAGTCAAATTTGATAAATAAAATAAAATTTACCACATGATCTCGGACAAGTGAAGTACAAGATCCCACAATTAGATTCTAAGAAAAATGTTTTTATCTACTTTCTTGGGTGAATGCCACAGAAATGGCAGTTTAGAATGTTTTTTGACAAAAAAATGGCCTTGGGACTTGAGGGGTTATAGCAATATGAAGTAATATAGTTTGTAAGAAAATTCCAATATATATAGATCAATTATCAATCTCTTACATACAAATTCTTAATTGGAAGTATTTTAAGACATTTCTTATAATGGTGATTGCCTGATTGGTGAATGATGTTTGCGGGGGTTACTTAGCATTGGAGTATGCAACAATGGGTCAACTCAGTGAAAAATCCAATGTATATAGCTTTGGAGCTTTAATGCTTGAAATTATAAGTGGAAGAAGAAATATTGATTACGACCTACTGCAAAAACAAAATTTATTTATCAAAACGGATTACTGAGTTACTTTCAATTTAGGTTCCCAGTCTAAAATTAAGAAACTAAATGATGAATAGAAAGATACTTGATATAAATGCAATTTACATTTGAAATATCTATTATCTTGTTAAAACATTTGTTCTATATTGAATATTTTTGGAATTACAATTTTAAATCATGTTTACTTTGGTACATGTTTAAGACAAATTGATGGATCTTGTTGATTCTAAACTTTTATTAATCAATAGAGAAGAGATGGAAATTAAGTAGGCCATTAATATTGCATTGTTATGTTCACAAATACAACCGGATAGCCAACCCACAATGGTTCATGTTGTAGCAATGTTACAAGGCCATAGAAGCATTGAAAGTGAATTAACAAGTAATTTAGCCAATAGAGAAATTGAAGAAGAATCCTACTATAGTTACATGGTAATAGAGGGGGCTAATCTCAATCTAATTAGTATACTAGAGAATAGTAGTGTGTGCGTGTTTAGTGGACCATTGAGTTCTACAATTGATATAAATTAAAGTAAGGAAAATAGCTTTCATCTTTAAAACATCAAAGAAAATAGTTGAAAAGTATTTGTCTTTTTAAGTTAGAAATCTATCAAGCTCAGTAGCAAGAGAACTTATTCCTTTATTTTGTATTTGTAAGTATATATAGCACTTTTATATTCTATCATAATGAAGGTGATTTCTATACTCCTCAAAGATATTTCTTCATCTTGTACTTCTCCAAAACATCTTGTTAACCTTTCATATAGAGAAGAAACCATGAAGGATGAAAAATGAAAATATTGGATTTACACCTGGGCTACATGCAAGTTAATTCCTAAGCACTCTTGATGACTAAAAGTGTCCTATAGAGTTTGGAAGTCCAATACAAAGTGTTGAAACTTTTGCAACCAATGTCCAAATTTAATGAACTTTTTAAAAAATCTTCACTCTTTTAGATTCTAGTTTGTGTGGTAAAAATTTTAGATCAATCTAAAGATGTAATGATGTCTTGAGAGCCATTTGATGTTCAAGGGTTCAATTTGAGTTTATCAAAATGCAATTTCATGGTTGCAACATTGGGGACAATTATCTCCTCCATCCAATATTCGTTTTTTATAAAAATTTGTTGGCTCAGATTCCCTTTAAAGTCTAGTTATCATAGTAGATTTTTATTGTCAATCCAAGTTGATTTGAGTATTTGAGAATCATTCAAAGTTCAAAGTCAGGACATTTTTGGATTATAGTGAACTTCGGTGGCCTATTTCTTCTTCATACACTGTTCATTTCCAGTTAGAAAATTTGTGCATACTAATTAGTCTTATGCTTCTTAGATATTTATAACTTCTTAGATATTGGCCATAACTACTCTAGTTTATAAGGTTAAAATTTCATGTTAGCCCAAGAAGTTATGAGTATCTAAGAAGCATTTAGTAGGAGGAGGTTCAGTCTTAGGTGTCCTTTTGCAACTTATTTTGCAACTTTTTCACAATTTGAAGCCATTTTGTAGACATGATGAGTCATTTGAATGATATTTTCTTTCACCAATGTGTTTGTTTGTTTTGGAGTACTTTATAATTAAAAAATTTTCATTTGAGTAGGCTTAGAAATCAAATTTCACTTCTAATGTATTACTAGGAAAATTTTGTCATCCTTTTCAATACTAAAACATCATAATCTTGCAATGCATGTGGCCAAATGACTACAAATTTGATTACTAGAAATTAGTAATACATGAAAAATGGCACAGTAAATACCACCATTTTAATGAAATTTTCCAATAGTTGTAGAAAATAAGAAAATGGTGACAATGGAGTTTGAATTTTTGATCGGACATGAATGAAAAAGTCAAAAAAGTATCTATAGGATGTTGTTCTTGTCTTTGTATAGA
Organism: Antitrichia curtipendula; assembly: GCA_951230915.1. NCBI lineage: Eukaryota > Viridiplantae > Streptophyta > Bryopsida > Hypnales > Leucodontaceae > Antitrichia > Antitrichia curtipendula. The sequence continues at coordinate 4,109,644 of OX579635.1, forward strand.
ACACACAAAAATTTCTAGAATTAATTTCATCATCATCTTCAAGATCCATGAATTCAAAGTTGAACTTTTTTTTTTTAGAACATTGAAAAAACATTCTTTCTAATCCACACAAACACTAAAGAAATAGCCCATCTATAGAGGATATTGGAGGCAAGAGCCAAAGTTTCTTTAGAGTTTGCCATTTCTATTGGTAGTAGTATAGGCAGTTATTGCCTCTTTTGAGGTGATAGTATAAAACTATGTACAAACTCAATAGAAGGATAGTCATGGAATCATTTTTGTACATGTAGCATGTAGCTATTAGACAAAAATAATTTATAGTTCTTACATTGAAGCATTCAATCTCCAAATTTACTTTCCCTCCTTCTCAATTTTTTTCTTTGCACAACAAACTCTAAATTACATTAAAAATTTCAATTCCGTGTTTTTCCATTTAATGTAAAATTTGTACATTCAATCCCAAATCCTGATCTCTTCAACATTTTTTTCTTCAATCTTATATCTCCTTCTCTTTCTTTATCCCCTTTTGGCTCGTGAAATTGTTTGTAGATGAAGAAGGAAAATCATTCAAAAATACACAAATATGTGAATAAGAAAGCATTAATTAACAACAAAGATAACAAAGACCACCACATAATTATTATACATCTATCATAAAATTTGAGCATTCAAAATCTAAAAATACACTCTAATACTAAACTCTTTATTCAAAATTCACGAGCATCCCATTTCAACGCAATTCAAAGCATCAACGTCCTCACAAATCAAGATACAAATTGCCAAATTCTAGCTCTATCAATTCACCTCCAAATATTATATGCATTACGTACTGGTGCAAATTGGCTAACCAGACATTGCATTGCCAAATCCTCTTCTACATGCGTCAAGCCAATTGACTACGTTTGAAAATAATAATAAAATGAGTGAATTTCAAGCAGAATACAAAACAATATAGAAGCAAATAATATCTGAAGATTTACAAGAATACTTGAGGTGCTTTGTTTATCTTTGGCCCACTTTTTGTATTTTTCTTTGTTTTCTTCCATAAATAGCTTAATCAAGCTGCACAATAAGAAAACAAAAACAAATCATATGATTCAACATATTGCATTAAAAATGGCTTCCAAAAACATATAACTTCAAATATTGCTTGCATAGAGAGATAAAGTACCCAAGCATGCTTATTTGGGGAAGATTACGCAAGGAAGTCAAAAGATTGGAAAAGAAACCTCCTCTCATGACACAATGGCTCATAGGCATCATGGCACAATGAGACAATCTACCACCAACGTTTCACATTCACCCGGACATAAACCGCCACCTTCTCTCCTCTTCTTGACCTCCTTCAATACTCACATCTCATTAAAAAAAATTGGTGGAATTAAGATCAATGGCTTTGAAAGGGGGACTAAATTTTTTTTAACACATCAATGGCTATGGATTTTCCAAAAGGGAAGGGAAAAATTGTAAGAACAAGTCATGCTTGCCTCTTCTCAAAGGATAGTGATGTTGTAGTGAGAGTATTTGCTAAACATGGTGCATTGCATTGAATTCAAACTTGACTAAATGTACCTATAACTGTTTTAGGTGACAATATTATTAAGTGGAATTCATGTTGTTCTTGAACCTTTTGTAAATAATTTGGATTGATTTGAGGCCGACTTTCAAATTGTAATGTGCAATTGCGGTATAAAAGTTAGTTAGAGTTGGTGGCATTGTGTCTCCTTTGCCACCTCCTCACGTCATTGTTCCAAATGGAATTGGCCATACAATTGGATATGTAAAGGCATGGAGGTTTGGTGGCTACCAACACCTACTACCCAACTTCATTAACAATCATTGCCCTTCTAAATGGTCTCACTCTACAGGTTAGTCAAAATTAAATAAAAATGTAGAAAATCCTTGCAACCTTCAAAATATAGTTATGAGTTTGTATTGAGAAAACATGCTTGTGAAAAAAATTATGCACCAAAAAAATTATTAATAAAACCACTACTAGCTAACTAAAAGTTGTTAAACCAAACTTCATTTATTGAGAATTTTAGGAGTTCATCACTAACCTTTCCATTTATATCTAATATTTTTCCATCTACAAAACTATCTTTTATCATGTTTCAACAAACAAACAATATTATAGATTGTTACAATAGCTGTATTCTAAAATTTATAATTTTGTGGAATTTGAACTAATAGGATAAATGATGTAGTTCCATGGCACCCAAATAACCAAAATCAAAATAAGTATCATAAATGTGATCACATTCAACATGGAAGTGTTGAATTGAATTTCCATATCAAAATTTGAAAGGTCTACGGCATCTTAAACCAATCAAAAGATGACATGAGACACATATTGACAAAAATGACTTAATTTAAGCCAATCTAACTTCATACATGGTACATTTATATTTCCAATATATATACAAAGTATTACCAAAGCATGTCAAACAATAACTTAGTTAAAAACACAAACCATGAGATATTGCATTATTTTGCTTGGTTTTATTTTTGCATTAGTAGGTTAGCTCATACATTGGAATGCATGCAAGAAAGGTAATAATGGATAGAATCATCCATATCTAAACGTCTATTTATAAAATGATATTTTGTATATTATTAATAACTTTCACTCAAATATTGGCATATTTATTATTTTTTGAAAAGGACTTGACAAATTTCATCCAAATTTCATCCATTTTTCTTGGAAAAAGGAATACGTCAGTTCTTTATAAGATTTGTTTTCTCAACAAAGACATCAAGGATGGAATTTGCCATCTAAAGTAAGACCACCCATTCCCAACTAACTATGGGACCCGTACCCAACTTACAGCCGGGTGCACCTATTTGCAACCAAGGTTGAAACAGATTTCCAACTGAAACTTGGAGTGTATTTTTTTCTCTTTTTCAAGGTTGGGACTAATAAGGTCATGACACATGTCCCAAAGCGTGCAAGAAGTAGTGAGTATACGGAAGAAAGTAGTGAGTATACGGAAGGAAGTAGTGAGTGGGAAAACAATTCTTGAATGATAGGAATTAGAAAAGTCTAGACATTGGCTATGGATTTCAAGCACTTTTTGGGCTCCTAAAATTCATAATAATTTCAATTTTGGGAATAAAATTACAAAAAAAATGCAATCCCCATATTTCTACATGAAAAAATTTGCATCGCCTCACACTGCTCATGATCTATCGTAGAATCGCTCAAGTGATCAACTTTGGGACGGTGGTTCAATCTTAGGTCCATGAAGCTTAGATAGTTGAGCCGTTCCCAACCTACTTGTCATTCACACAACTTTGGATTGGAGCGCAAAGAAATGGAGTGTTTTGATTGGGTTCATAGCTATCTTCCAATCAAAACACTCCATTTCTTTGCGCTCCAACCCAAAGGGTTTTTTTTTTGGTGTAAACAGGCCCTGAGCTGGTCTATGGCCAAAATGAGATATTCGGCTGGTGTTGGGTGAATTTCCGTCTCCCCGGAAACTGGGGAGATCTTTTGCCAGGGATCCTAAAGCAGCCTTCCCTTCCCTGCAGTGGGAAAAGGATCCCCCTAAACCCCGCGGGATTTCCCAAGTGGGCAGTTGGGCACAGCACGCAGCTCCACCCGGGCCAGCAATTGGTTCCCACTTCCTGGCAAACCCTCCCGTCTATAAATGTACTGCACCCCACTACCCCCAGAATTCCTGCCACGGTCTCCGCTCTCCAGATTCCCAGTCCACGGCTCTCAACCAAGAAATGAGAAAAAAAAAAAGAAAAAGGCACCCCGACTGCCGGTCGGACGCCAGTCCCTTAACCCGGACTTCCCTTCAGTCGGTTGCCGTAACTATCGACGATCCGTTTGTTTCTGCACGAGTTGGCCACAAGCTGGTGACGGAATCTGCAGCCAAAGGGAGTCTGCGGTTACCTGCATGCATGTCTGTGTTCAGATTCAGGGACGGCTTCAGGTAAGTCGATGGTTCTCACCAGTCTGGGCGCCTCATCGAACTGTGTTAATTAGCAAGGTCGACTCGAAGCTCTTTGGAATCGGTGTGTGTATGTGGTTTGGGGTTTCGTTATGGGATTGGTTTGCGTGTGGGCTGAGAATTGATTGTGCTGGAGGGTTGCGTGGGTGGAGTTGGTGATGGTTTATCGTCGACGAGCTCTGACTTCTTGCTGTTGGTGTTTTAATTAATTTGGTTCATGGCCTGTTTGGATAATGGAAACTTAAAGTTTTAATATTTGTTAGAATTTTTGGTCTAGCATGTGATGATTTCCTTCGACACAAACTGAAATGGTTTGTTAAAGAAAATTAGCAATGTTTTGTTGAAGGTGTAAGGCTCTAAGTGGAGGATGTAGTCGATGACTTTCGGTTTGCTGTATGCTGCGGTTCTCAAAGTACCGTGTCGTGAAACCATAGTCACGTACGTTTCAGGATTTTCTGCTACTGCTGCAGGAAATCTTCTGGACCTGTTGAGTACTGGTGAGGGTCATTTGAATCTGCACGCCGAAAAATCGCGTGATCTTGGTAGTGATTGGCGGTACGAGAGAATTCGGGGCTTGTAGGGGGCTGTCAAAGTACATTCTCCTGACTGTCCTGTAAATTATGTCCTTGAGAGGCTCGAGGACAGCAGTATATTTCTTCGGCATTAGTGTCGACAAATATTCGACTGGAACCTGAAGAGAACTAGCAGCCGACTTTTACAATTTTTTCCGCGAGAGAGAGAAGAAGGGGAGTAGAAGGTTTTTTACGTTCGTTCTCATCTGCGGAGTTTGTGTCTGACAATGTGAGTCTCTGAATTCGCAGGTGAGCAGCGAGTAACCAGCGCACCAAGCAGCCAGCCCCCATCGCACCCAAACACTCTCAGCCATGGCGAGCGTCTTCCGCCGCACAGGCCGGTCCTACAACAAGCATATTGAGACCCTGAACGCGAAGGTGAGCGCCAGCAAGTTCGGCAAGTACTTCAAGCTGGAGGAGCGCAACTCCTACTTTACGCAAGAAATTCGTGCCGGCACCGCCACGTTCCTGACCATGGCATACATCCTAGCCGTGAACGCTAGCATTCTCACGGACTCGGGCGGCCCTTGCACCGTGAACGATTGCATCCCCTTATGCAGCAACACTGTCTTCCCGGACGCCACTTCCTGCGTCGCGAACGGCTTCGTGATGCAGGACCCCACTCCCGCCTGCAAATTCTCCCCGGTGAACCCCGGCTACCAAGACTGCCTGTCGACTGTGCGCAAAGATCTCATCGTCGCCACGGCCGCGTCCGCGCTCATCGCGTGCTTCATCATGGGTTTTTTTGCGAATCTGCCGCTCGCATTGGCGCCGGGGATGGGTACAAACGCCTACTTCGCTTATACTGTGGTGGGGTTTCATGGCTCTGGGACTATTAAGTACCAGTCGGCGCTCGCGGCCGTGCTCATCGAGGGGCTCATCTTTCTGCTCATCGCGGCGCTCGGGTTCCGGACGAAGATCGCGAAGCTCATCCCGCGACCCGTGCGAATCTCGACTTCTGCGGGAATTGGTCTGTTTCTGGCGTTTATCGGCTTGCAATCGAGTGAGGGCGTGGGTCTGGTGGCGTTTAACGGCGCCACGCTGGTGACGCTCGGCGCTTGCCCGAGGGAGAATCGGGTATCGCTGGCGCCAGTTATCAACGTCAATGGCACCATGCAGCTCATGCCAGGTGCGGATCCATCGATCGATCTCCTTTTTAGTTTTGAAAATTTTCTTGCTTCAATGGTAATCATGTCAGGACAGAGTTCTGAATGGTCATAGCCGATAAAATGGCGTGTTTCAATTCAAAGCGCCGAAACTAGGACCATTTAAAAGCGCAGAGCCCTAATTACTTGGGCAGGCATTGATTTACCCAATTTCCCTAAATTTTACCATTTCAACGAATATGGTGACTCTGGTAAATTTTTGTCTAGATTTCTCACAATTCATCCATATTTGTCAATGATTCTCAGGTGGTTCAGTATCTTCGGCCATCATGTGCACGAAGGGTCGCATGGAAGACCCCACATTCTGGCTTGCAGCTGTGGGCTTTCTCATCATCTGTTATGCTCTGATCAAGAATATCAAGGGCGCTATGATCTACGGCATTGTCTTCGTCACTGTAATTTCATGGTTCCGTCACACAAAGGTGAACTCTCATCACTGACATCCCCAACATTTGGCACTGGCCACGACTTTGGCATAAATCGGCAATCTATTGTCTTTAGTACTAATGCTCCTCATATTCTTTAAAATGGCGTGTTTCATTTGCGGCAGAATTCCAAAAGTCCAGTACTAGGAATTCTAGGAATTCGATTGAGCCGAGGTTTGAGACAGGCGACTGGAAGAGCTCGTACGGTACCAATTTCTTGAAATTTTGTCATTTCGTCCACTGTGACGAGATTTCCTAACAATAAAAGTGGCACCCATGCTCAGGTGTCATTCTTCCCCGATACCCCCGACGGCGATGCCTCATTCGACTACTTCAAAAACGTGGTGGGCGTGCACAAGATCAAAAAGACCGCGGGCGTGTTAAGCTTCTCCCAGTTCAACGAGAGCGACCTTTGGGTCGCTCTCATCACCTTCCTCTACATCGACATCCTCGACACCACCGGCACTCTCTTTTCCATGGCGAAGTTTGCTGGTTTCGTGGACGCGCAGGGCAACTTCCCCGGCCAGTACTTCGCCTTCATGAGCGACGCCACTGCCATCTGCGCCGGCTCCTTACTCGGCAGCTCCCCAGTCACCACTTTCGTCGAATCCTCGACTGGAATCAAGGAAGGTGGTCGCACAGGTCTCACCGCCATCACCGTTTCCTTCTACTTCTTCCTCAGTCTCTTTTTCACCCCTCTCCTGGCGTCCATTCCGCCATGGGCAGTCGGACCGGCGCTCGTGGTAGTGGGCGTCATGATGATCAAGTCCGTGGTGGAAATCAACTGGGAGGATCTGAGAGAAGGCGTGCCGGCGTTTGTCACCATTGTCATCATGCCGTTGACGTACTCCATTGCGTATGGGTTGATTGGAGGAATTAGCACGTTCATTTTGTTGCATCTCTTGGATTGGGGAGTGATGGGGTACAAGAAGGCGAGATATGGAAGCAAGGGGGTCGATACGGCAAGCTCGGACACCAAATCGCCACCTGAGCCGGCCAAGACTTTTGAGAATCCCGAGGATGCCGCTGTGGAGGGGAAGATGTAAACGCGCTCATTGTGTTAATGCATGGTTGGAAGAGAAGGTCATGTGAATTTGGTTTGGAAAGCAGTACCAGTATCCAATTCTTTTCTTAATTTCTAGGCTGCAGGGTTTGATGTTAGGTTGGTTGGAATTCGAGGCTGGAGGGACAGTAGAGTGATCGATGTGGTAGATTAGATTCTCAAGCTTTCAGTGCAGCATAATGAGGGTGCGTATTTTGTATGGGTTAGTAGGACCGTCAATTAGAATGGGCACCCTGTCATAAAACAGTGTATTCTAGATAGCCGTTCAGTTGTTGAAGCTTGTTGCGGAAATTGTCTGATCGATTCCGTCGAAGCTTGTTTTTGTAAAATAATAACTAAGGCAGTGTGAAGTTACAGTGGTTGTGGTTGCAACCTTTGCAACCTCAAACAAATTGATTGCAAACGGCGTGCTCACGATTTCTTACACGAATTGAAGGTTCGACGTGAAACCTTGAGCTCTAAAATCTAGCAAAAAGTACAGATACAAGATTCTGTTTCAATTCGAAATCTCTGAATTACTTCGGTTGCAGCCTCTTCAACTTCTGCCAAGTTCTTGAAATTTCATTGCCTCATGAGTGAGGATTTCCTGGAATGGCATCTCAAATTCAAGAGCAATTATTCCAGCATGTTGTACTTGGAGAATCCGTGAAACTTAATTCACAGACAAATGAAATTCCTGATAATTGCCATGTGATCAGCACTAAGTAATACCAGTACTCAGGATAGGAATATCAAATTGGAATGATTCGATTTCCCCCTGTAAAGTAACTGCTACTAATTGTGCCAAGATTCTAAAATTCGAGATCTAGAAACTCTTGCCTGAAATGTTCAGCTCCATGCCTCCATGTTCCATTCTCATTGGTACACTATTTTCAGCAAGGTTAGAATCTTCAATTATATATATTCTTTGAAAAATCCAACGGTAGGATCTTATAGTTAACTTGTTCAAGTACATCGTCCTTTGGACCGTGAAATTCCCCCACCTGATGCAAGTTCAATGTGTCTAAACTTTAAAAAGTAGTTTCTTTATAATTGTTACTAGATATGAAGTTATTTTTAGAAAAAAAAACATACCACATACCTTGTGCATTTTAGTCAAGATGTTTGAAAAATGGCTCTAGAATTGAGAATACATGTAAAAAATAAATAAATAAATCTTTTAGATGAATTCATCTTTTAAAAAATTATGAATTAGAAGGTGGTAGTGGATGAAAGAAAAAAACAAAATTGCTTATAACTTTGACAAAAACTGAAAATTAGAAATTAAAATGGTGAGAATGTTCTTCTAAGCAATGTATATCCTACAGATTAGTTCTTATTTGAAATTTCTAAAATTGAGTTCGAAAAAGGACTTTTGTAGTAGTTGTTTAACCCCTAAAGGACCGTGACCATATTTTCACCAAAAACTCTCCAAAACTGCGATTTCTAATACAATTATCAAGTAACGGGAAAAAAAAACATTTTTGGACACATGTATCTGTAGGATACTGTAGTATGCTAGTTTAAGAACATGTGGAAAAAAATTCAGAAATTTCCACTGCGTGGATTGCAAAATATGAGCTTTCGAATTGGTAGAAATCCTTTTTTGAGCCCTACAAAAAATCGGGCACTTGTACTTCACAAGTTTACATTTCTATGAAAAAATGTCCAAAATGGTTGTGATTCTTTGGAAAATTTTAGATCATTTGAAATTGTATAATATATAGGAAAAAATAGTTTGTAGAAAGAAGTAGAGAATCATTCAAAATACAAAATTGTTTAGAATTTAGTTATGGAATTGAAAAATGTCAATCCCAACGGTTGAAATGTTGTAATACAATCTACATCCTATGATTTTAATTTTTTTCAAAAATTATTGAAAATTGAGAAAAATAAAAGACTCCAAAGTTTAGAATGGACAATTCATTAGAAAAAATCTGGACTCTCCAGAAGCCCGTTTGACTTCCTGGAATTCTGCAATTACAGAAAAAAAATATTAAAAAATTGAAAAAAAAAAATGAAAAAAAAAAATTATTTATTTATTTCATAGTTTCACCTTGTGTGCCACGCAAGACTGGAGACTTTGTAAGAAAATTCAAATTTTTTTTAATTAAAAAACAACAACAAAAAACAACAAACTATTTTATTCCCCTGGATTTGCACAGTTCCAGAAAGTCAAACGGGCTTCTGGAGAGTCCAGATTTTATCTAATGCATAACTGCCCCTCATAACTTTTGACTCATTGATCTAAATGAAATGATTCAAAGCTTTCCCATATATATAACTCTAAAAAACCAATTTCAAATTTTTGTTTTTGAGAAAAACAAGGTTTTTCTTAGTTTGCTCAAATTGCCCATTTACAAAAAAAAATTAAAATTTTAGGTCATAATTTTTTACTCATATTTCAAAATGTCAAGAAATTTAGTGCATATGAAAGATATTCCTTGTCCCCACCTTCTATTAAAATTTCAGCCTAAAATATGCAAATATCTAAGCACACGTACTTGCCCAAAATTTCTATACTGCCGAAAAACGTTAACTAGTCCTTTAGGGATTAAATGTTTTTTCTACATTTGTTGCCTAGAAAATAAAACTCCTCGTGACTTTTATCTCGTTCTTCGGACTTAAATGGTTCAAATGTTTTTGTACCGGCATCAATCTAAACAATGACATAAAATTAATTGATATTGTTTAGAATATATTTTTAATTGCCTGCATTGACATTGAAATTTTAAAATAAAAATTTAACTGCTGCGATATTTATCAATATGAGGTGAAACAAAGCTTTACATGCAAATTAGAATGATTGAATATCAATTTTATTAAGTTGGCAATATTCCACAAGCCATTACAGAAAATCTGAACCTTGCGCAAGGCCGTCTGAATGCAAGAAAATGTGCAATTACAAAAACATAAAAAATAAAAATAAAAATAATCTTATTTTGGCCCACGTGATTATTTGGTATATCTAGTATACTATACAAGACTATGGACTAAAAAAAATTCAAAAAGAATTAATAATTTATTTTACTTGGATTTGCACATTTGTTGAAAGTCAAACACCCTTGTGTAAGGTTCAAATTTGTTATAATGCCAAAATTTGTGACATATCTTCACAAAGGTCAAATTTAAAGCCACAAATTAGAAAATGTATAGATTTGGGTTTCATGCCACATGGCATAAACCACACCAAAATAATGAAATATTGCCATTTTTATAAAATCGATGTAATAAACATTCATCTTAAGGATTTCATGCAAAAATTTATAATTATAAACATTAGTCAAAACTATTCTAATCCTCAAAAGGAACGCATCTTTTCTATTTTTTTTGTGTATTATATAGCAACATGTCTTTGTAAAAGTTCTATTGTTTAGATGTAATTGCTCGAATTTGTTCATTATCAAAAGAATTAGAAACTTGTATTTTCTATGCATTTTCATTTCTTTTTATATTAAGAGTTATTTTGCTTCACTCAAAAATCCAATTTTGATTGCCTAAAACATAAAGAGTTAATGAATATGTCTACCTTAGAGCTATTGGAATTTTGTTAATCCACACACTAACAACTTTCATCTACATTAATAATGATGTTTTGTATTATGTTGCAATTAGTCTTACTTCCCCTTCTACTGAATTAACTCTAATTTTTATTTAACTAATATTAGTGGTAACATGAGAGTTATTTTTAGCATTTAGTGCAGTACTTGCGGGACTATTTGTCAATATGAATACTATTAAAAACTACATTGATTATACTTGATGAATAGCATTCATGTTGACATTTAGTGTTGGTACTACAAATAGTGTTATTTACATTTTGTGATAATTAGAGTTCATGTATTGTTGCAAACATTAAATATCACTACTATACATACTAGTAGTAAAATAGAATACATATTCCAATCTAAACTCCCATTCCAAACATTTACAAAAAGCCCATTATAGGTTGTTTGTATTTGAAAACAAAAAATTCAAATGAAAACAAAAAAAATACAAATTACTTGCTTGAGGGAGTTGGTTGCATGAAATGAGTGTAAAATGGGCAAAAATCTATGCCTTAATTACACACTAATATCAATTCACTCCGTGTTAGCCTCAAATTAATGCAAATTATTTCATATTGCAATAGGAAAATGTAGTTGGTATTGAAGTCATTGTGGATTGGATTGGAACTGTGTTAAGTTAGACATAGGTTGGTAGAACCTTGCAATAGCTATTTTTTTTACTTTGGCAGGCATGTCTATAGGCTTTCATATAGAAAGTCTATGGTAGCACCCTTATAAGTGATTGCAAAAAACACTTGTCCTATTTTTTTTCTCATAACTTTTGTGTTGTACGTCCATTTTCTATGAAATTGAAAAGAAGGAACATGTGGTAGTTGTAGACATTGAGTATTTTTTGGATAGCACTATTGTATTGCAATTGTCATTATGCCTGTAACATGATAGTTTAACCCTTGAGCGCCCTAGGAGCCAAAATATGGCCTCTCCATTTTTGAAAGATATCCTTGTTTGACTCTTAAAATCTTTTCAATGGTACGGTCAAAGAACGCGTCCCTTTCCTTGTATCTTGGGACATGTCTCTACTACCAATTGGTACAGTCAATTAGTGTGGATCTTTTCTTAGGTGATAGTTTAATTGAAATGAGTATAGAAGGGTTGGGATTTCTTGTGGACATGGGCCAGACGCTCAAGGGTTAACCCCTCAACGCCCGAGGGGCTCAAAAGTAGCCTCTCATAGTTTGGAAGTCCAATTCAAAGTGATGTAACTTTTGCATCCGATGTCCAAATTCAAAAAAACTTGTTGGTAAAGTTGCGCATACTAGTCTAGTTCATGTGATAAAATTTTCAGACCAATACAAGATGAATTGAGTTTGTGACAGCCGTTCAAAGTTCACAGGTTCAATTTGATTTCAACACATTGCATTGTCGTGGCTGCAACTTCGGGGGCTTGTATCTCCTTCATCCAATGGTTGTTTTCAATAAAATTTGTTGTATTTTGTTCCTCTAGACATCTAATTAATGTGGTAAAATTTTCATGGCAAGCCAAGTTGTTTTGAATGTTTGAGAGCAATTCGAAGTTCAAAACCCTAACATTGTTTGGTTAGTGTGAACTTCGGCGGCTTGTTACTTTTTCATACTCTGTCCGCTTTCAAATTTTGTTTTTTGGGAAAGTTGCGCATACTTGTCTAGTTTGTGTGGCTAAAATTTTGTATCATTCAAAGAAGTATCAAGTGACTGAGAAGCATTTTAGTAGAAGTAGGTTTAGCCTTACATGTGTTTTTTGCACCCTTTTTTGATATTTTTTTTTTACATTTCAAAGTCATTTTACAAACACAATGATTTAATTTAATGAATTTTTTTTCACCAATGTGTTTATATGTTGATTTCAAACCACTTTCAAGTGTAAAGTTTTTTCATTTGAGTAGGTTTAGAAATCAAATTTCACCTCCGAATGTGTTTTAAGGAAAATTTCAGGATCTTTTTTCAACACTAAAACATTATAATCTAGCAATCTATGAGGTCAAATGACTCCAAATTTGATCCACGTCATCTACAATATGCACACAACAAGATTGTACGGTTGAGATTTTGATACCTTCATGACATGTAGACTTATAAGGCTTGAAAAGCAATGATGTTTTAAAGCCCCAAATGGCCATGGGCCTTGAGGGGTTAATGTAGTGTAGTGTTTTAGAGCATATCCTCATGCCTTGCAAAGTGGATGGCATGTTGCAAGAGGTCATCCACTTTGCAAGGCCAGTACACCCAAGCATGAAAACAAGGCTCATTTTGCAAGCCTGCCTTGACATGAAAACAACTGTCTTGTCTTGGTTGATTGGTGTCTAATTACCCATCTGAGAAAGACGGGCCAAGGTGAATTTGACCCCCTCATTGCCCCTCGTAGGAAAAATATTGAAATTTTTTTATTTGCAACGTGCAATAATATTTTGAAATTCTGAATTCATATTTGCAATTAGAGACCCCAAATTAGGTACAAGAAGTGCAAAATTATCAGTAAACGCGGCATAAAATAGGGGAAAATTATTTTTTTGAAATTACCCTCCGTTGGGGCAACCAGGGGGGGCAATTCTCCCGGGCCGCTGAGCCACAGGCACCTTTTTTTCTCATTCAATTTCTCAGTCAGGCTGAGCCAGCCAGCCACCAAGCTGTGGCGAACTGGCGATGCTCTTGGTGACCCGAATGGCCGCCTCAAGGCGTCATGGAGTATTTTTTTATTTTATTTTTAAAAAATATTATTTTTGAGGCAAATGGAATTCCACTGCAAGGCGTCCGTCATGGAATTGACGACAGCATGAATAAAAGTTAAGAAACAAACGTAAATATCCGTGGCTTTTGCCCCACTCTATCAGCACTCACTGCCACACAAACTGAAGCTAAAACCTCAAAAAAAAATCACTCCATATTCCCTCCCTCTCCCTCTTTTGAGGCACTTTTCACTATTCCTTCCGTCGAGCACTTTGTGAAATCCGTGCCCACGGGCTTCATAACTGTAGAAATCATTTTGTTTTGACACCGTGTGAATTGCTTGGATTAAAATAATGCAAAAGCACTCATTGGAAGTCAAATGGCTACTGTAGATGATCTTCTCTTTTCCCCACAAAATTGGGAGGATGAATAGTTGCACTTTTGTCCTATACAAAGAGATTCTCTTGTCGTTCATCGGCCGCAAAACGTTCGCCTCGACGTTCAAGGGCTAAAGACTCTTTTTCAGTCTCACGACCCACACACACCAATTAATCGGCATTACACGCTATATAAATATCTACCTTTGTTGTGCATCAATAGTTATTGAAGTGTCAAGGTGGGGTTGTACATCATGTTTCAAACATCTATAGTCTTCCATAGTAAGTCCCATCAATTTTTTTGGTCCCCATAATATCCCTATTCAGTGTAGAGTAGTTTGACTTTTAATAAGTGCTTTTGCAATTTTTTAAGAGAATGATTCACATGGTAACCAAAAGGATGATTTCCACAGTCACCAACCTGTCCTTTAACCCATAAACAACGTTGAGGACGTTTTTTGGCTGATGAATGAGAAAAAAAATCTCTCCATGTAATATAGATGTGCAACTATTCATCCCCCAAATTTTGTGTGAAAAGAGAAGATCATCTACAGTAGTTTGACTTCCGATGAGTGCTTTTGGATTATTTTAATCCAACAATTCACATGGTTATAAAACAAATGATTTCCATAGTGATGAGCCCGTTGTTTAAGCGTTAAAGAATCAAGTTGAACATGAAAGAAAAAGCATAAGTAACAATGTGTGCACCCATCCCCAATCTTATCAAGATAGGAAAAAAATGGAGAAAAACTAATAGGAAAGATGGATGGAACATGCAGGTGGGATGGATTCATCAACAATATGTAGACGGAAGTACAGTAGACACTTCAATGTATAATTTTTAAATTTTTAAATTAAGGTAATTACACCTTAAATTGCATGCTCTCTGAAATTGCACATGCTAGATTCTTGCCTAAAGTGTATTTCCATTATTCATGAGAATCTATGGTTGGTTACCCTAAACCCTATTTTCAATGCTTTAAAAATTTGTAGTTTATTCATATGGTGTCCAAAAAATCCATTTTTAGATAATCTAAAGTCCTTTTTGAGCTTCCAATAAAGATCCCACAAAAACAATTTCAATATAATAATGGCAACCATGCATAATTCCTTGTTTGTGCGATTTTAGATATAACCTTAATCTTGACAATAGACACGATGACAACAACCTAGCCTTAGCTTGATTGATAGTAAAAACTGGATGATCAGTTTCCATGACATTATTTTTTGGAAGCTTCATTGGGAACTAATCCCTCTATTCTTTTAGTATTGTTGCAATATTGTTTTAATGGATTCACAGTCTAATATTGAAAGTGTATTACTTGTGTACAAAAACAATATTGCAACAATTTAGTTTCAGTGGGAACAATGCATTCCCGTTGAAACTATATTGTTATAGTATAGTTTTTGTACAATAACAATATACTTTCAATATTGGAGTGTGGAACCATTAAAACAATATTGTTTCAGTAGAGGGACTTTCTTGATGTTGGAATACCAATGTTTAAATCACTGGACTTCGCGATCCCCACAATAATCCTGAGACGTGGATGAATGGTTAAATAGGCCTGACTGAGTCAATTACTTGATCCATTGTAATTGAAACTGGATGATTTTCATGCAATTTTTTTTATGGGATAGTTCTTTGAGTGTGTATACATCACTTGGTAGTGAAAACCAATCAACTTTTTTTGTTTTTTTTGTTGATAGAATAACTTGCACTTGGGAATGTATGCAAGTAAGGAAAAAATTAATGGATAGAATCATCTACATGCGAAACATTCATCCACAAAATTATCTATAATTACTAGCTTTCATCCAAATATTAGCAAATCTAGCATTTTTCCAAGAAGGATTTGGCAATTTCATCCATTTTTGCAAACAATTTATCTTAGTATTTAAGGAGCCAATGCCAAAATTAGATATGATTTTGGCAAAAATTTGCCAAAACAAAGTTGGTTGGTGGAAAGGCCTTTCATTGTAGAACTATAGAATTTTTTAGAGAAGAAGATGCAAAATCCATTGATCACAAATGATGCCTCTCTAGTGTATTTGATAATGCCTACCTCCCAAGCTCTTGATTTGAACTTTAGCCTTTTAAGTCTAAAATGATCATTTTTGAATATGAGACCAACTAATGGAATAAAGCTTATTAAGTTGGCTTTCTATTACAATATAAAATTTTGTAAAATTTCTAAAACTGTATATTTTATAGCCAATTGAACCACATCCATTTTAATTATAAATGCATACTGAGACATCAAGTGCCCATGCAACTTCAACAAGTAATCTTCAATTCTTGCCAAATTCAGAGCTTCAATCCTAATTCACCCTCTAACTACAACTACAATAGATATGTATACCACTTTATTTATAAATGCATATTGATAAATAAAATGAAAATGCAACAAATAATCTTCTTGCCAAGTTCAAAGCTACGATCCTAACTCATTAGCCAACTACAACAACTATGTATACCATGACTTTATTTCTATTTCAAAAAATCAAATTAAAACTATGACAAAAACAACTAATTATGTACATCATGGCTTTATTTATATTTCAAAAACTACAATTTACAGTGTCTTTTGTAATCCAAGCCCTATGGTTTGTTGATTTTTTTAAAAAAATTTAAATTTTTTAATTTTTAAAAAATTTTAAATTTTTAAATTTTTTAAAAATTTTAAATTAAATTTTTTTTTTTTAATTTTTTAGTTTTTTAATTTTTTTAATTTTTTTTAACTGACGGCCATCAGCACGGCTCATATTTTTTGTATTGCTACATCTACAACAACTACATACAAATATATACACCCTAATTTTATATCTATTTCAAAAACCAAATCATTTAAGCTTGTCTTGCTACTAGTACCAAGATCTACTACTTCGCAATCCTTCCCTTCAACCAATAGCCTAAATAAACATAGTAAGCCAAACACTCCAAAGTTAACTATCAGCCAACTCCACCACGCGATCCCACAACCGCTTTGCTTTCTTTTCTACGTTCACCATCTCCGCATGAGAAACAAACACATTCTCCATTTCACGAACGTCATTGATCAAACTCTCGACAGTTTGACCGGCCTTGTTCAACTGAGCTTCCCGTTTAGCTAGCATTTCATATCTTGCATCAGTCAAGGGACCTACTCGCCACTCCCTCATGTATTTCACAGCTCCTTGTTTCAAAGCGTGAAGCATCTCTTCTTCCGGATACAAGTTTTCTCTCTTTTCTTGCTCTCGACGATGCTCAATCCCGATGCATTCCACTTCCATCACCATGGCTATTTTCTCAATGCATACTTCATCAAGGATGTCTTGAGCGGCAAGTAAGTGCTTTTGAGCTCCCAACCTGAGTAATTCGGTTTTGGTGGCCTCAATACTATGATGAAACTCTTCACGTGAAGTAGTGCCAAGTACCGTTGGAGTCTCTTCCACGGACTCTAGAACCTCGTCCGTTGGAATGCGATCCTGATTCCCGTCTCTTGGAAGCTCTTCGGACTCTTCTTCAAGTTGTTCAATATGTTCTACTTCGTGCATCTCTTCATCCTCTCTTGATGAATTGTTCTCAAAATTGCTCTCTTGAGAAGGCGATTTGTTTAAATCCAATAGAGTTGACTCTCCATCCTCATTCTCACTCTCATCCTCATTGTCATCATCTTCCTTCTCGTCATCCTCTGAATCCCCAATTTCACTCTCACTCTCATCCTCATTGTCATTGTCTTCCTTCTCGTCATCCTCTAAATCCCCAATTTCACTCTCACTCTCATCCTCATTGTCATTGTCTTCCTTCTCGTCATCCTCTGAATCCCCAATTTCACTCTCACTCTCATCGTCATCGTCTTCCTTCTCGTCATCCTCTAAATCCCCAATTTCACTCTCACTCTCATCCTCATTGTCATCGTCTTCCTTCTCGTCATCCTCTGAATCCCCAATTTCACTCTCACTCTCATATTCCTCCTCAGAATCAAGGTCAGTTTCATCTTCAGTATCCTCCTCTAGTGCTTTCCCCTTGGATTTCAGAATTGCACTTGCCAAGCCTCGCCTACCCGAACGCGTCTCCGCACCTTCAGCTTGTTGCTTGCCAGTCTTGGTTCTTGCTATAGCCTTTCTGGTTCTGTTCTTGGCCTTTCTATACGATTCTCTCAGCTTTCCTCCAAGGGTGAATAAGCGCTTGCATCTGTTACAGAAAAAGCGGGGTTGGTCATACTTGTTGTTGTTGAAATACCGCATCACAATGTTCTTCGATCGACATTCCAAACGGGAACATTCTCTTCGAACGTTGTTCAAGAAGCTTTTTGGAATAAGCTTCTCCAAATCAGGTCGAGGTCGACAAGGAGGTGCCATGGTGTATGTTTCCCCTAAACATGGTAGTAAATCAATAAGATTGTTTATTAGAAAACATTAACCCTTAAAGGATGCAACCCCCCATGACCAAGATAGTCACCAAAATGCTTGGATTATTGGACCAATAGGTGCATTCTTTTGTTTCTACATTGAAAAGTCAAGTCATCCATCACCTACTTTTCGACCTTAGGACGCTTTGAAGGGTTAAGTTTGCTAACATTTGTTTGAGAAAATGTGCTACCACTACACAAAATTAAATTATTGGAACCTATATCAATTTGGGAAGAAACCATTTAAGACTTACAAGTAATCAATCTAGTTAGTATCCAAGAACTGAAAATATGGATTATTCATATATAATTTTCATCCTTTAGAAAATATACTATCAAATAATCTAAAAATAAAATTGAACTTGAAAAAATCACTTACCGGCTTTTAATGGGCCGATGTCTCAAGAATTGATAGAAATTGAAGTTGTTTGCTTTTTAAAATGATGACAAAAATACCTAACAAAATGAACAAACATCTTGAAGTCAGTAAAACACAAAGACAAGACTGCTCACAATGATCAATGCCCAATGCCCAAATTCAACAATGACAATATGAACACATTAGATGACAATTCAAGTGATTCCAAATGGATGAATGAAATCTACCTAAAATCTACTTACTCAAGATAATACATATACAATATATACCTTCTAAGAAACCAAGTTTTCTAGCAACAATAGATTATTTAATTTAATAACATGCCTACATAGAAAAGCAATAACAAAACATGAACTCTAGCACCAACTAAAAGTTTTTATTTACACCACTAACAACTTGTTACTTTCACCAACCTACTCAAACCTCTATACTTTCCTCACCTTGAAATGCATAAATTGGTCACTCAATGCAACTCAAAGCTCTCCCTAGAACAATATGGTAATGGAAGAAGTGGGTGACTTCTAATTAGCTTTATAGTCCTTGAAAAAAATAGTCTCGTCGGTTGGATAACTAATAATGCGTATCTCGGTAGTAGTGTTGGATAGAAATGCAAGTCTCGGTGGTTAGATAATTAATAATGCATGTCTCGATAGTAATATAGTAGTATTGGGTAGAAATGCAAGTCTCGGTGGTTGAAATTAGTTGATGATATTTGCTTCATCAATAGAATGTAATCACTCAACTAAATTCTTCCATGTATACAAATGGATAACTTTAAGTTACCAAAAGAATTGTAGTTGCTACGATATAGTCCTTGATAGAAAAGTCTTGATAGATGGGTACTAAGAATGTATGTCTCTTTGGTTATGTAGGATCACAAGATAGAAATGCAAGTCTTGGTACTTATACATAATCACATGCTAATACTATTTGCTTTGTTAATGGGATGGAATCATTCAATTCAAATAACTAATTGCCAAGTAAATTGTTGAAATATAGCATTGGTGGCACAATATGGAAATTCATAGCAACAAACAAGTAATGGATATCTTATATTATCAATTTCTTTGTGTTGGCAATAGAATTATTATTATTATTTTTTAAATCCTTCAAGAGTCGTTGGTTTAGAAAATTTGTATTATTATTATTATTATTATTATTATTATTATTATTATTATTATTATTATTATTATTATTGCCTTGACTGTTAGATGTCTAGTTGTAAATGTTGATTATCCACATGCAACAATGAACTTGGCAAATTTATATTCCTTACTAGTAGACCACAAGTAATTAATTTCTATTTACAATACTTTGACATGTTGATTGCATTGAAAATAAATTAAACCGAGAATTAAACTTGGAATTGAATATTGTACTAATATAATATTAATGCATATTTCCTACTTCAAGTCCTTGTGAATTAATATTTTGAATTAGAATTAGATAAAACAACTTCCAACATTCATTTGAAAATCATCGGTAATATTCCTTTATAATTTTCCTTTGTAATTTCTCTTGGTTGTATAATATGCAATTAAAAAATGAAACTTATACAAAATTGCTTGATAGTTCATATATTAATATTTTCATTATTTGATGTTGCATTAATATAGTCAAAAGATGATATTGTTGAATAAACATATTGTAATGCATTTAGAAATTAAGATATCAAATAAAGAGAATTACAATATGATTATTAACCTAGCAAGCTAGCATCCCTAACACTTGACAATGATAATGAAGTCTTTTACGGTAGTACATTGAAAGAGTTGCAAATGTACTTCAACCTAAAGTTAATATTCAAAAACAAACAAGCTAAGATGTCACCAAGTTTGGATTGTTGAGAAACTTGGAAGATGGATGTCAAAGACTCAAACAAGAGCCCAAGTTCTATGTTTGGATTTTAAAAGGAGGACATGAATTTAGACTCAATGATATGAAAGTATTCAACATTTAATATATTTTGGCAAGTTCTAGCATCTAGTTTCTACTTCAATTGAAAACCTTTCAAAAAATGAGTACTTTATGACAACTTGAAGTTGAAACCCTACAAATAAACCATGTTTTTGAGTATAGAACATCATGAAAATTTTGATAACTAACAACCTTTAGTTTGAAGTCAGTTCATGCATATTTTTAATGCATTTACAAACAAAGGATCTGTTTTATGGGGACAAAGTGTGCACTAGAAAAAATGATCCTTTAACCCCCTAAAGTCCCCAAGAGTTTAATTAAAAATTTAAAAAAACTTCAAATCTATCACTTATATTGCAAAGAGAATATAATTTTAAAAATTATTTTTTCAAATATTTAATTATATAACCTTGCATTAGATTGGTATGAAAATGTGCAGAAGACATATCAAAAACTTTGCTAGCATAGATTGCAAGAAATATTCATTTAAACTAAAAATATATATTTTTTGCTTAATTAGATTTTTTTGCTTTGATGCTTCTTAACTCAAAAGTTTTGAATTTTGAATTTTGAATTTCTTAAGTTCAAGAACTGAGTTGAAAGTTAAGGAAACAAAATTTAAAAAACAATTAGTTTTCATTCTTAAGGAATTTTTTTATGTAAAATAACATAGGCACAAGAAACATGAAAAAATTAAATCACTAATAAATCTAAGATGAAATTAAAATACACTAATTTCAATGATGAAATTGTTCTAGCAAACAAATTAATCTTGAAGTGCTCCACCATCCAATTTTTGAACGATTAACAGATTAGAACTCAAGTTTCATTCTTATTATTACTTGGATGAAAGTCATCCTAATTTCAGAAGATACTTTATCAAGTTGTTGCCCTATCTAATGGTTGGATTTGGTACTATTAGAGTACATATTTTTCTAAAATTACAGATGTAGAAATATGTCAAGTAGTTGACTGAGCCAAAATTGCATAAACTCTAATTCAAAATTGGATTTGCAAAAATGAGGTCATAGTTGTAAAGAACACTAATTTTTTTTTTTAAATCATGCCAAAAGAACCTCATTTGAAATCCATTTCAACAAGTTTTACTCCAAAAATGATAATATTTTGCTTGTAATTGAATTTTGAAGGAATTTTGAAATTTCCCTTTCAAAACTTATATAAAAATATTGGTGACATCATTGGTGAATTTAATTGTACAGATGGAATCCAAAACTCAAAATCTACAACTTTTGTTTGTATATGAAATCCAAAATGTTCTTTCAAATAGTACTTTATGATGATTTTTTTCAAATTGTGAAACCTAGAGAAGACTATGGACGTTTAGGGATTAAATTTTGTGGAACCTTTTTTCTTGGAAAATTGTGAAAATTGTTTAAAAAATGAATCATATATGATATTTTTTTAAAGGTGTTATAAGTGCTTAAAAAATAAGACTCTCCATAACTTTCTCATCACTAGTCTAAATGGAGTGAATCAAAGATTTCTATGTAGGCAAATAGTAGGTGATCAAGTAGGTGACTATACAACCCATTATAAATAAATAATCCTTTGAAAGAAAATCAACTTATTTCAATTTCCAAGATTATCTTCAGTTTAATTTGCTAAAGATTTATCCAAATTACATTAAAGTATTTCCAATCCTCATTGTTTGTATTATTGTCTATAGAGTTTAACCTTGTAAAATAAATTAATTTTAAGTCAACTACAAACAAACTAAGAAAAGTTGTTCTTATATTTAGGTTTTTGGTCATATTATATAATTACATAATATCAAGTTAAATTTCTATCAAATTGTGATTCTATGTAGTATATTGTTTGAAAAGATGGAATGTTCAAAGTATATTTAATCACATTGGGCCTTTTGTTACAAACACTTGATTTTGAAATTCAAAAATGAATTTTTCCCTATAGAAAAGCAAACAAAATGAAGCTTCTTAAGTTTAGTTCATACTCATTAGGAAACTTCAATAACATTCAACTTGAGATCTTTCGTACAACATGAAGATAAGTGCTAGTGACCATGTAAATTAAGGTAGGATGCTCTAATATAAAGGTACATTTTGCTTTCTTCAATGTTTCAATAGTGTACAATGTGGTACAACTAAATTACAAATTTTTGGATCCTCCTAAGATTAGGAGATTTTTAGGAGGCCCATGTACATTAAAAAATGAATGGAATTTAAAATTTCGAACTGCATTGGAATCATGCTAAAATCTACTTTATCATCATTACACACATATAAAGCGAATTCCATTAAAATGGCATATGAAATCCGCCACTTTCAGAACAGTTGGTTTGAACATCTAACACAGGTATAGATGTAAAACCGCCAAAGTTCTGGAATGCCGCCATTTTAATGAAATTTGCCATATATGTAATTGAAAATCATACAAAGAGTTTAATGTTTTCTATACATTATTTACTCTCTAGTGTTGCCAACATTTGTGAAAATTACAACTTGTCTTTAATGGTACATATACGAAATGAACCTTCACAATTGCTTTATAGATACTTATTCCCATACCGCTTGAATTTCTTGTATAATTTCTTACTTGTTCTTCACCCAAATGCAAAAAAACCTTGACTATCCTCCAATTGTTCTCTATGAAACGGTAGATAGTGTATGGAAGGAATCCAAATTGTTGATCACTACATTTCAACTTCAAGAATTTGTAACTAATTCCACAAAGGTCAAAAAAATATGAAACAACTTGGATTCAATGCCAATTCCATTTTTCTTCCTACTAAAATTTACTGAAAATTGTTTCAATGATTTAACTTCCCCCCAAATGCAATCAGCTCTTAAAAGGTCACTTTAAAAGCCAACTACCTTATGGAATGACAAGTCTGATACATACTAACGTAGTTGGCTTATGCTCAAGACGCCGTCAACTCATCTGTGACCATGTTGGATACGTCCATGTGGGCACCTTCACAGAAGTCACAAATTCACATTCGGCGAGAGTAAGCAACGCAGTCGTCATGAGCCGTGGATTACAGGACCGTTTGTTATTCGTGCTTCATTAGCAACGATAGAATTATGCCTGCAAAGCAATCGTATAATGCCTAAAAAAATTTGCACTGCTCAAACTTCATATAAACAAGGAATGAGGCGAGGCGATTGTTAACGCAACACAAATTCGATGCCTTTGATGTCAAATCTCCGGTCGTAGAGTGGCATTGTCAAAACTGCCAAACCCACGTAAAACACCTCAGGCGTCTTCGTGACAGTCTCAAGCTGCTCTCGAAGCCACAACCTTGCTGCACAGCAGAAACACGTTTGTAAGGGCAGATCTAGAGCATCTAATAGTATTTTCTTACCAAACTGACCTCGTCTTGAAAACATGTGAAGGAAATAATCGTAACACCGAAGTGTCCAAATGGCCATAACCGTGTCTAGGACAAATCATTTAGAAAGCTTCAAGAAAGGTGACAAAAGATACCAATAGAAAGAAGATATCATTCCTTACATTTTTCTTTCTATAGTTAGATAGGAATACATTTTGAAAGTTTCTATAATCAACTATCAGCTAATGCACTTATCAGCAAAGTATAATCCAATGAGGACTTTTTAGCTGATGCACTTAGCGGTAAAACCTACGAATGAGGTTTTCAGATGCTCAACAACCCTATATAAAGTGTGAAATCAACAGAAGACTTTGCTCCATATCACAGGTATGGGTCGCAAAAGCAGTCAAACAAACCGACCCAGATATACTCATGATGACAACAAGACAAAAGCATCAGTAGGGCATGCAAGAAAAGAGTCATTCCTCACCGTACCAGGGAATTTGAACAAGCTGACTAGAAGTCGAATACAAATATCTGTTCAGCTGGAAGGGGAAGATTCCAACATCCTGGCAAGCAATGTTTGCCTGTGTCCAAGTGCCACTGCAACCCATAACCAACCTACACATACCTGTAGCAGATCAATATTAAGAGTCAGGCAGCGTTGTAAAAAGACTTGCTGTTAACAACTACATGCTTGAAATTCAGCACCATTGTATGCAACGCACAAGTACACAAGCGATTTCCACATATACATCATGACAACGTTACACTCGAGGAAAAGAAGGCCAGGGTAATTTTGTGATATATTTGCGGTCATTCGCACCGGCAAAGCACAAATAGCAACAGCAGAAGGCCCCTGAAGCAGCAAGGCTTCGGTCATTTTATACACTGCTGCAGCAGCGGTATCTCCAAGTCTTTGCACGAAAGTGTCAATAATCACCTGCAAAAATAGTGAAATACATTCATTCCGGGATTATAAAATGTTCAATATGATCAGAGATGGTGCAGAAATGTAGTACGAATGAAGAACTAAACAAAAGTTTGAACAAAGAAAATATTTCAGGTGAAGATGAAAATAACCTTGGCTTTGTATTTCTCTTCACGAGTAGTCACAGTAAAGAGAATCTCCCTTGCAGGTCGTGTTACTACGTAATTTGTAACCTACACACATAACTTGCACCCTCAAGGAACGCTCTTCATCTAAGTCTCAAACAAGATTCATAAATCGAGCGAGAGACAACTCAATGTAAGGATCTCATATCCAGAACGGTTTAAATTTTGCAGATCATGAGTTTTATCAGGTAGTCAAATTTCCAATATCGATCAGTAGGACTTGTATATAGCCAAGCTTACACTCAAAATTGCTCACTGAATTCTACGCGTGCAACTCTTTCTGGTGACTGTTGCTACTGTATCTCAACACATAATGTGTGGAAATGGATGAAAC
This sequence comes from Antitrichia curtipendula, assembly GCA_951230915.1. Classification (NCBI taxonomy): domain Eukaryota; kingdom Viridiplantae; phylum Streptophyta; class Bryopsida; order Hypnales; family Leucodontaceae; genus Antitrichia; species Antitrichia curtipendula. The sequence goes on from OX579635.1 coordinate 4,134,847, forward strand.
CACTCAGTATTCACTATTTGACCCAGAAACGAGAAAACATCACTGAACATCCTTTCCACATGCGAAAATGTTGCTGCAACAGTAAAGGATAAAATGCATTCCGCTGGGCTTTAGGTACCAAATGGCTCTGCCCTTCAACATCAAGCGTCAAATATTGAGAAGTGCATTCAGATATTATGGCCTTGCTATTCAAAGAAATGACTTGCAAAGACATAGTGGGCAAAAAGACCTCACTTGCCAACCTTGCGAACAGCTTCGGAGATAGCTATCACCATCGAGGTTGGCGACGCAGAAATTGCAGTCAAGTTAAGAAGGGCCACCACAGGAAGTGCACAAAGAGCTGCTGTAACTCCTATCTTGGACAAAAGTCGACCCTGAAAGCAGAATGCACATTATTTCCCACTGTCTCGTCAAAATACAGAATCTTAGAAACTACCACGTTATTTTGTCAGAAAATATGGAGTTTACCTCAAATTTAGATTATACCAGCAGAGGCTAACGATTTATAATATGACCATAAAAATGTTTGGTAATCTATTATTCATATGCAATAGAGTACATTCAATTTAACGCAGAGCTGTTTATCTGATGTTTGGAAGTATTTCCAACATAGACTGAACTCCTCTAGTTCAGGGGAAGCGTACATTGAAATTGCTAACGAAAGAGCTAAAATTGGAAGGGCACATCCAACACTCAATTCAAGTGTTGATGCGAAGGCAACTTACCGTGACCGTCAGCTGTCCAGCCAGAATAAAAACAGCTGTTAAACTGTTGATTTCAGCCAATAGGATTCTTCTTCCCAATGGATCTTGTGTAGAGACTGCAACAACCGCCGATTTCTGCATAGATGGTTTCTTTGCTTAGGTTATTAGCTCAGAAAAATCAAAGAACCGATAAAGAAATTACACACTAGATCATCTCAGATACTTAATGGGAGATTGACAAAGTAATCAAATAAAAATACCGGAATCGCTAACCTCGAAATAGAAGAATGATGAAATAACCGCTGTCAGCCACAAGAATGCACAAATTTGGAGAAGATATGTTGAGGAGAAAATTAGTCGTACACCCTCCAGCACTGAAGCTAATTTCTTCGACGTGGCCACTATTAAGGTTTCGGAATCAACCAAAGACCCACCTTTGTTTGTACCTTCACTACGTTCAACCAACTGCTGACCTTCATCATCACGTTCCTTGCTGTTCAAAAGATGCCAGATGAAATTTTAATTGCCAATTTCAGCCTGTCTACTTTCTACATCGACCCGTCACAAATCATGACAGTATAATCCTATTTTGGTGAACCACGGCCTAGTACATTACTGACCCAAAGAAGACATTCCTTTGACTATGAGCAATAAATAAGATTTACGATATTCAGTGACGGTAAGATAAAAGGCACCACAACGGATCTACAGAGAAGAACCAAACCTTGAAATTAAAGCAGGCAGATGATGAAGGTCATCTTCACCAATACCTAGTGCACACCTTGCAGCCAGTTCCATCATCACTGCTGCTAGCAGCAGCAGAACTGTCCAAACAACAAGAGCAGATAAGACTAACCAGACGAGCAGATAAGTCTAACATAACATTGCAAGAACCAGAGAGGCATCAGTTTCTGAGATCACTCGTATTCTCGCCTTCACTCAAAACATTCACTATATTTTATATAAAGAATGGTAAGCACGGAGCAGACACCACAATCCCCCGCTTACATGTCTGTTGGTTTCAGGTCAGAATTAGTCATTGAGGGACACATTTCGCCTAGAGATTCGGTGAACATTCTACCTCACTACAGAAAGATCTTGGTTAAAAATTGCCATTCTCCAAGGCCAAAGATGGAAACAAAAGCACAATTCGAACCTGAAGTCAGAAATTCAACCTGGTCCAAGGCGAGCCAAGCCAACAGCCAGCAATGACCCAACAAGCTGACCTAATGTTGCCCCTGCACCAATAAAGCCAAAAAGCCTTGCCCCAGCCTGCCAATCATGCAACACATTGGGTCCTCTCAAGCGGTATAACCAACATAAGAAAGCTTGCATGAGCATACAAATTATCTGGTTCAGACAGTAGGTGCTAAAGCTCTCGTGCTGATCTGCATACGATCTCAATTGAAAAAAAAACAGAAAGAAATTTTAAAACTGTATTATGTACATGAGGAGAATATAGAACGGCCATCGGTTCCTCTACGATAATAGTAAGAAGTCTTCAATCGAAAACTATCACGAGTGCGAGTCCAGTAAAATCCAACCTCACTTGTCATGACATCAGTGATGCGTGCCCACATAGCTGAGATGGTGAATAGGTTTAATAACGCAATCTGCAGAAATAAAAAAAATTTGTTAGACCCAATCCTCGATCAACAAGATTTTCCATGCAGGCAGAAAATAATCCGAAAAATAGAGGTTTCTGTAAAATCATAAGTGATAAGGAGATCACCCATGAATTATAGGGAAGATTCTCTGTATAATGTTGTCTAAAAGTTTAAGAAACAGTTCAATTTTACTTAAAAACCCAGTACTACACAAAAGGCAGATAAACTCAGTGAGGAACAGAGGGAAGAGTCCATAAAGGGAGAGCGAAAGGGAATAAAGAGCAACACGAAGTAATGATACTTAACACAAGTACATAAGAGTATGTTGAAGGAATAGGTTACACACGCACCCAAAGAAAAAAGCTACCACGAACTCCAATGAACAACCAAGAAAGCTCGTGCCAACTTGTTGGAGTTATAAGATTGCCATTTACGGCGGAAATGTCATCTTCAGGTTTCAAGGCATCAGACAATCTTTCATCCTGCATATACATTTCAGACGTCAATGCAATGACATTCGGAATAGCACGGTAATCCTCGTCGTCACGACCAAAGCATAAAAAGCATGTGCAATACTACGTACACACTAAGATCGCACAAATGAGAAGCAGAAGACGATCGTAACTGTTGGTAGGTGCGAGGCAGGCACGGCAATGTAAAGAAGAAAGAACACGAGGAGTGAACCACCAAAAAATCTGTACAAAATGACAAGTGCCTGCAGCCAAAACGAAGGCACAATCATAACTCTCTCCAATAGAGACAAACTGCTAATTGCGAGTGTGTCTGTCCCAAACTCAAACACAGTTGTCATTCCATATAATCCTCAATACAACCCTCAGTATACAATACCCAGTACAATCCTCAAAATAATCCTCACTGATATTTGACAATCTAGTATGCCACTATTCCTAGAACTATACGTAACAATTGCACTACGCATCAGAACTTCATGCCTTGGCATGATGGCCCCAACACGCTACTAATGCTACCAACACTTGTCTCATTCTCAATAGACAGTATGGCTGTCTTCATTTTTTAACCTTTGCTTTGTCTCGTAGAGACTTGTGAAAAATATTGCTCTGTGCTCACCTTGCTCTTGGGCAGATTCGGAAGTGAGAGCAAATAGGAAGAGGCTGGAGCGGCTAACATGGTGAGCACCAAGGAAGCCAGAAAGAGAACTGGCAAAACACCAGGACCAAGTGACAAAGCTGCCTCATCTCGTAACGGCAGGACCACAAAGTACGCACCCAACAACTGGTTCATCACCTTAGTTCATTAGAAATTCCCATACAATTCAATTCTCCCACATAACACACAATGCGCGTCCTCTGAAACTAGCGCAACAACAAGACACGTTCACGACGCAAAAAATCTTAAACCTAATGGACCAAGATTCAAGGATTAAAAACGACCAGTTCGATCGATCACATTGTGTAATACATAATTGAGATGGGGCCAAAATTTATATCACAAAGAACATTGCACATATTCGTCAGATATAACAAAATTGGATTAAAGAAGGCCCCACATGGCGTACTCAAAACTGCCAAAAAATCATGAGGGTTTAAGGGTTTAAGACTCAAGGTGAACTATAGAAACGCTTCAAACAGGGCTAAAATCCAGGAGATGCAAAATCAATGTGAAGAAACTAAAGAACCTCGAATCAACATGATCAAATCCACAATCCGAATTCAATGATTCAGAGTGAGCGAGTAATACTTACAAAGAAGAAGGCCGAGAAGGCGCGAAGCAATGCAGGAACCTCGTGCTGGTGAACGCGGACAAACCGAGATACCAGAGACACCCAAAACGGGTGCACCATTCTCACTAAACACCGTCCTTACCTCGCATCCACCAATACCAAAGAGCTTCTCTCTCCTGCTTGCAATTCTCAGACACAGTTTAGGTATCCCGCTTGAAGCTTGTCACCCACCACACGAAATCTCGCAAGGAAAGTGAGTTTTCGCTATGAAATCTACTTCAATTCGGTTCAAAAAGGAAACTACTACTAAATGTTTCCTCACACAATTTCATCTCCACAATTGAGCACCATCAGAGAGATTCCCTTCTTGCAATCCTCAGACATATTTTAGGTTCACTCCCCCATTCCCAACGCTTGAAAATCACACAACCTTGCCACCCACCTCGACGAAAACTAAATCTGTCTGTGGATAGCCAGATTCGCAAGGAAACCGAGTCTTCGCAATGAAATCTGCTTCAATTCGGTTCAAAAAAACACAAGGAAAAGAAAACTAATACTTAATCGCCAGCTGTTGTTGAAACGCTTTCGAACCGAGTTTCGTCATCGTGTTGTAGACATGAGCCATTTCCGTATGAATCTGCCGAATGCCGACTGTTTGTTCTCACAAGAAAGCGGAACAATGATGATTGTCGCAGAGTGAGTGCAGTGGATTGTTCATGATGAAGGGGGCAGTTGCATTGCGGCGGAGGAAAAGGATTTTCTGACTATCTGTCGGTGGAATGATGAAATGGTTGATGAGAGTTCGGGGCTTCGGGGAAGATCCGCCATAGCCAGTGCCCGTTTCAATCCGGAGCCTGCTCGTATCTAGGAACGTTTCTAGCCCTGGAAAGCCGGCAGAGCCATTTTGTGGCTTCTGGATGACAATGCGGAGGTCTGCAGTGTACAGAGATTGGAAGCTTTTTTTCATCCATCCTTTTCTTGTTGACCTTTCATGATGGGTTATGAAGAGTATCCAATTGAAATTGTAGTCTTGTCAGTGTTTGTCTTCATGTAAATGAGAAGTTAGTAAAAAAAACAGATCACGAAATATGCTATTCTAGTGTATTTTGGGAAGTTGTTGTTCCTTGCTCTAAAGCTGAAATTTCTCTATAAAAAAGATATTTTTTATTTAAAGTCCAACTAATAAAATGAAGGTCATCTACTCTAGTTTCTACTCCAATTTGAATTTTGATGAAAAAATTCCTAATATTAAATATTTTATTGCAATTTGAACTTTGGATGTATTTTCAATGTCTATTATTTTCTAATTATAGAATGACACGAAAATTGAGTTTACACCATGATGTTTGTCACTGTAATATACACACATGGTGAAATTTTTTTATTTTTTGAAATAATTTTCTATTTGATATGATTTTTCTTCACTTTCTCTTCAAAAAGTCTCAAAAAAGTCAATTTGTCACAAAAAAATTTAAATTTTTTATGAAGTAAAGAAGACATGTAATTCCATCTCTGAAAAAAAAATTAAAATTTTTTCATACATATCTAGTTGCAAAATGCCAGCAAATTGAGTGATGGGCAATGAGGCTTGAAATCAATGGTCATGGGTCCGTCATTTAGGGGCTAGACTCTACTAGACATCCTGAATGTCACAGTCTTTAGAGCATCTACACCATTGGACACACTAAAATTGACCCTGTATAATTTCACGTCATGTTTGAAGTGTTATTCAAGAGCTTGTTTTCCACCCTTACCAACTAAATTTTCTCATGTGTAATGGATTGATGAATCACAAGTTGGATGTAGAATAAAGCTTATTTAATCTAGATTTGGCAAGTTTCTATTCGATAGAAGCTTTGAAAAATATTTAGAGGGAAGTAAATAACTTTCATCCGTTTTGGTCATGGTCAATCCTCACAGGGGGGTGCAGATGTTTAAGTACCTAAAACTAAATTAAAAGATATATATACTACATATTTAAAATATACATATGTATATGTGATATATATATAAATATTTTTGTACATTTAGTTGATGACATTGATCCACATATTTAATATGCATTATAAATTTTTATCTACCAATATAAAAACATTTACATTCACTCTGAACTCTCTGTCTATTAGCTAACATATATTCATACATATTCTAAATATATTATATTCATGTGAAAATATATATTTGAACACATATATTATATATGCTTATTTCATACTTCATATCAAAATATAAAGTGCATTGTACAAGTGATGATATAAAATTTTGTTGTCTTCAAGTAATATGATATTATATTTACAAGTGACATCAAATAATCATTTGAAATTCTAGGAATAAACAAGCTCATAGAAGATATTTTTTCCACTTTATCAAATTTTAGTGATGACCTTTAGGTTGAACTAGTTTAGCCAATATTTGGTGATATATATATATATATATATATATATATATATATATATATATTTGTATTGACAAATATAGGATGCATTGGGTGTGAAAATTAAGATAAATTAATGACTTGGCCATGGAATTTTGAGGCCAAGCAACTAAAGCCATGCAATGAAGCCATGACATGAGCATGGAATCAATAGAATCATGATGTGACATGACTAAAGTGTAGCCATGACTATTATTATAAATAATGTATGCGTCCTTTCACTTATAATTGCATTATTTTTTTTGAAAAAATTAATGTAAAAATACTAGATCTTTGAAAGTTGAAGAGTTATAATATTTTCAAGCACAATTAATTTTTTTTTTTTGTGTATTGTATTTTATTGCCAATGGTGAGATTGTTTTAATAAGACTAACTAATTATGAGAGTATAGGTAATATTTGAATACATCTATTTTCAAAAAAATATAAAATTAACACATTTATAAATTGATTTTGTGTACTAAAAATTGTGTCCCACATACATATATTAATCTTTTAAGGCCAATAAATAAATTGTATGGTTTGATTATCCCATCACTCATGAATAGTTGTAATTCAATTGAAGACTAAGTGCAAGGCTTCTAGTGCAAATAAATTGTAGTTAACCCATTAGAAACCGGTCGACCATTATGTGGTCGATTTGGGTCCTTTTTGGTTTGTAGAGAGAGCATGTCAATGAATTTGATGACGTGGCAAAGGGAACGGATCTGGGGAATTGGGAAGTGAAGAGTTTAATTAGGACAATAACTAGGCCAATCTGAGGTGGCATGTGGCCAGAGGGTTGAAAAAACCAAGACAACAAGGGCTGAAATTACACCAAGATTTGCTAAAAATTCCTGCTTTACAATGCACCTTCACCAAAAATTTCAATACTACATCCTATATCATGTGCAACACTTCCATCCGTACGGTTAGATCTCCGATAGGCACTTGCATTCAAAAGTTTTGAAATTGTTCCCAATTGGCCATACACTGGATTGCCCACCCTCCAAATCAACCACGGTCCTTAATGGGTTAAAGGGTCATGATTTAAGGCTTCAATGTGAGTCTACCTTAGATATTAGTTGAGAAATGGCAAAGGAAAGTGTACAATGAGGCCATCCAACAGACAAACATCTTTGAAACTATAAAATAAGCTTCTTTAATGTAAATCACCAAACGTCATGGGCTCTCAAAATTTACAAAAACTACACCTATGCAAATTAGATGGGTATTCTAATAGGCTTTTATAAAAATCTTTGATAAAAATGGTTGGAGAATTTCAGATTGTGAGGGTTCATGGAGTGGTGTTGTATTAATGATGTTTGTTTCCTCAAGAATTGTAGAAGGAATGGGTTTGAGAGGTTTTTGAACGGGATTGGTTGTGGCCTACTTCACACTAGGATTCAAAGCTACGGAATTTAGGACTTGAGATGAGGGTGATTTATTTTTTATACGTTGTGTAGATTTAACCCTCTACTTTGGTTGAATTTGTTTACTTCTTTAACATAGAGGATACAATTTGTGTCACTTTAAGTATTTTAAGCTATAGCTTTCATTGGAAGATTACAATAGAACTCAATGAAAAAGATCACTTAGGATTTTACAAGAGACAAAATCTCAAGAGATCAAAGTGTATAATGATTTCTTATGTATTCATTCAAATTGGGAGGTTGAAGACCTCAATTGAAAGGACAATAGAAAACTCCACTTCCAATTAATGATAAGTAGGTTGTAGTCATTAGCTAAGTCATCAACAAAAAATTCATCATTAATGTCAAAACCACTGCTTTGAATAATCCTTCATTGTTGAAGTCTAATTGATCAATTTGTCAAAATTTTACACTTACTATGGTTTTTAGAAGATGCAATTTGTTGTCCAAAGATTCAAAAACCTTCCACTCGCATACATATCAATCCATTCAATATCATGAATTCATATTTGTCCTAGCCTTCATCAATATTGTTTATAAAATTTGAATTGCCCTTTCTTTAGTTTTCCTTTCTTAAGCATAATTTGCGAACGCACTTAGTTATTTTTATTCTTTATATATTTTTAAAGGGATATATTTCTATTGTCTAATGTCCAAATCTTGATTTTTTATGTGTTTATTTGTGTGATTTTGGATGTGCTTTTAATAACAATAAGCTCATGTTTTAGTTCTATATCAATCAAAAGTTAGTAATATATTTGCTAAGCAGTTTATCATGATGCATTGATGATCAATGCTTTAGAACAGCCACTTGGGCATGTTTTGTTTCCACCATCCTCATTTGGGCTTTGAATAGCCACAATCAATCATCCAAATCTTCCATAGATTATTAAGAGCAACCAATGATAGTTGAAGTACTTTGTGCTTCAAAATTGTTCATTTAAAGTGAGTGTAGATATCCTATGTTTTTAATTTTAAAAATCCACAAAATATTACCCAAACGTTATAAGATTACAAAATAAATTGAGTTAGATTTCTTTTGAAGTCTATGATAACCTTAGTAATTTTGAAAGGATGGATGGATCTATAACTCTAGAAATGAACTTCAAAATTCCTCCACTTTGTATATTTACATTTTGTAACTATTTATGCTTCAATTCTTTAATTTTTATAATTTTTAAAGAATTATAATCACATATTTTTTATAAATCACATAAAAATTTAATATTTAAAAAAAATAAGGTGAAATTACTATAGTTTTTCATAGAAAAAATGAAGGAAATTCATATCAAATACAAAAATAGCTCCAAAAGTTTGAAATTTTCTCCATGGATGTAAAGAAAAGTGTAAAATATTGTGTGTTAATAGTTTTCATCTTTTTTATAACCTGAAAATCAAGATAGTATAGTTACAGGTCCAAAGTTCAAATTATAATAAACTAAAATGTTGGATATTAGGAATTTTTTAGACTTTCAAGTTGGTGTAGTTCAAGCTACACTTCACCATTTTCATTTCATTAGCTTTAACTTAACCCCTAAAGAGTCATTGTTCCTTTGGGGGACAAATTGGATTTTGGATAGGTACGTATGGCCTCAATTTTTGTCTCAATTTTTGAATTATTTTATGGAGATAGAAAAATTGATTATATTTGTGGGAATATAATTATTTTCTCAATTGGTGCCTAGAAACATAAGCTCAAAACAAGGGAGACCAAACATTAAAAAAAATCTCCAAAATTTGAATTTAAAAAAAAAAATCTTTTAGATTATATTTTTGTCTATATGAAAAGCTTTTATTCATTTCATTTGGATAAATGATGTGAAAGTTATGGACAATTTTGTTTTTTGAACAATCTAAGCATCTTCTTGAAAAATTAATTTGTAGGATTCCTTTTCAATTTTTACAATTTAAAAAAAAAAATCACATGGTTTACTTTGCTTGCTAGAAAAATTTCACCATTGGAATTAGTGCATTTTGATTCCATTTTAGAAATATTAATAATTTAGATTTTCATTTTATCTTGTACCTACTTCTACTTAACAATTATTTTAAGAATGAAAATTAAATTTATTTTCAAAGATATTTTTTTTCTTAGACTCTCAACTCAATTTCCCACCATAAAGATTTAAGCTTCAAAATTTTACAGTGCAAAAAATTTAAGTTAAGAAGGTTCAAATTTAAATAATCTAGTCCTGCAATGTGCAAAAAAATTAGTTTTCTTCACTTTAAACTCAAATATCTTGCAATTTGTGCAGTCAAAAATTTTGAAATTTATTCCATGCATTTTCATTCTAGTTAAGTATAAAATCCTAAGGTTAAATATGCAAAAATAATAATTTTCATATTCTTTTTCTCTTTGCAATAGAAATGGTAGTTTTGAATGTTTTTTGGCAAAAAGAAGGCCTTCATTTGGTCCTTCAAGGTTAAATGCATGAAAGATCATTTTTAATGCTCAAATCTACATCAAGAGTAAGAAGCTTGAAGTTGCTAAAACACCCTATATGGTGATATGTGGATTATGCATCTTCTAAGTAGAAAAGTCAGCAATTTCACAAAGAGAGGATTTCCAATACCACCATTTTGCAAAACCAATCAACAAAGGCTTCTAATAAAGTTGGATAATCATCTAAAGGCCATTTTGAGTACTTTGGAAATTCATGCTTTTTTTGTATAGTGTCTACAAAATGCATTATAAGATAATCTAAAATCCCCTTTTGACTATCAACAAGCCCCCATAAAAAAAAAATTAGTATAATGATGGGAACCATATTAAATTGCTTATTTTTATTGGTTTTAGGTGTAGTGACGTTAATCCTAGAAGGATGGACCATAACCACTCATTTCAAGCCTCATTGTCCATCAATTTATTTGCTACCATTTTGCAACTAGATATGAATGAAATTTTTATTTTTATTTTTTAGGGATGAAATCATGTGTCTACTACATCATAAAAATTTCAAATATTTTTTGAATTTCTTTGAATTCTTGAATTAAAAAAAACTCATATCAAATACAAAATATACTTTAAAAATCTAAAATTTTCACCATAGATGTCTATTATAGTATGTAACATCATCATATAAACCAAAGTTATCATATCACTCAATTAGAAAATCAACAAACCATGGTCATAGGCCTAAAGTTCATATTGCTATAAAATATTGAAATTTATTAACTTTTTAAAATTTCTAATTAGAATAGAAACATCACTTAATAAGCTTCATTTCATTAGTTGGACTCAAATTCAAAAAAATATCATTTTCATGGCTAAAATCCTTATTAAGAATAAATAGCAAAAAATTACTAAAATACACTATAAGGGAATTCCGTGGATTAACTCCTAAAGTCCCAAAGTCCATACTGGGGACATGTGGGATTTTTGGTAGGCTTGTGTAATTGCAATTTTTGACATTATTTTTTAAATATTTTTTTGAAGATAGAGAATCAGATTAGCTTTTTGAAAATATAATTTTGTTTCTTTCAATTGGTGCCTAGGAGCAAAACTTATACCACCTTAAGTCCAAAAAACAACTTGAGGGGCAGCTACTCCAAAATCACAAAAATTATAATTTTTTAATTTTTAGTTTTTTTCTCAAAGATTATATTTTTGTCTACGTCTAAAGTTTTGATTCATTCTATTTGGACTAGTGATGAGAAAGTTATGAACAATCTTGTTTTGGGACAATTTAAGTGTCTTCTTGAAAAAATAATTTATAGTATTCATTTTTAAATGCAATTTTTCAAATTTTTCAAATTTTTTTGTTAGACATGGTTAAGTTTGCTTGTGAAATTAACTTCACCCTTGGGATTTTGTATTTCAATTCCATCTTAGAGGTATTCACTGTTTATATTTTTTCCTTCAATCTTTAATGTACTTCTACTTAACAATTTTTTAATGAGTGAAAATTAAATATTTTTTTGTTGAATTTTTTTGTTGAATTTTTTTGTTGGATTTTCAACTTAATTTATTAGAAAATAAAATTTAATAGTGCAAAAATTTAAATTAAGAAGATTTAAAGTCAAAGAATCTAGTTGAGCAAGGTGTAAAAAAAATTATTTTCTTCACTTTAAATGCCAATATCTTGCAATCTATGCGGTCAAATTTTATCAAATTTCTCCTACGCATTCTTATACTAGTCTACTGCAAGATCCCATGGTTCGGTATAGGATTTTTTTTTTGTAAGTGTTTTTCTCTTTGCGATAGAAATGACAATTTTGAGTGATTTTTGATAGAAAAAAGGCCTTGGGACTAACTTATAGGGGTTGAGCATCTTCTACTTTAGAGAAGTTGATAATACCATAATGAGGAAATTTACAATACTACCAATATTCACTTAAAATGTACTCAAGCAACTTCCAAATAAAAATATTGGATGAAAAAATGATCTTTTCCATCCTACAATCTAAGGTGAAGTCATCCGTCACAACTGTGGGTAGGTACGCCGTACGCGCATACAGTACTGTTCGTTCACACGGCGCCCAAACGTCCAAACGAAGCAAAAGATGCTTCTCGATATTTCCAGCCGCGCAACGTGTCCATCCCTCCACAAGTCACAACCACGTGGCACCAATCAGTCCGACACGTCATTATTACAGTTGGCAGCTTCGAGGACCAAGCGAAGTCTGAGCGGTGTTGGACTCCCTCTCCGACACGGAGCCACCTCCCGCGCGTCCCCGTTCGCTACTTAAATCTCCACGCCCCACAAAGCCATCGCAGATCTTTATTGTCCTCGGGCTCTATCTGTTTTGTAAACCGAAATCAGGCTCACAGGAAGGAAAGCAGGGCGTGAAGTTATTTAGATTGGACGAGAGGAACGGTTGTTGCAGGAGTTGTTTCTCAGCATCAAGCTCACAGGAAGGAAAACAGAGTGTGAGGTCCATTAGATTGGACGAGAGGAAGGGTTTCGTAGAATTTTAGTTGCGTAGCCATGGGGCCGCAGCGAGAGCTGGAGGTCACGGTGCTCTCAGCGCAGGACTTGAAGAACGTGAAGCTCACGGGCGGGACGATGAACCCGTACTGCGTTGGGTGGGTTTACCCTCACCACAAAGTGGCTGGTGGAGTTAACAACGGCGGAGGCGTGAACCCTACTTGGAACTCTGTCATCAAGCTCCCCATCGAGGAGAGTCTGATTGAGCAAGGAAACGCGAACGTGACGGTGGAGATTTACAATCACGGCAAATTCTCGAACAAGTTCATCGGATCGGCATTAGTGCCCCTGTCTGACCTAAAAGCGCAGTCGAGAGGATCCTCGTACCAGGTCAGAACTCGCTCTTTCTCCATCACCGCATGGAAGCTCAATCTTTTCATTTTCTTGATATCGAACTTGATTAATCGTTTGCTTGTGATGATACTCTGCAGCATTCAAGCTTGATTGTTGCCTGACACATGTGATGATACTCTGCAGGTTCGGAAGAAATCAGGGAAGAACCAAGGAATGATCAACGTGGCGGTGAAGCAGGGACGGACGTTGACCGAAGAGGAAGTGGCGAAGAGTGCGCCTCCAGTTATGGCGTATCCGGCTATGGGAGGTGCGAGTAGTCAGTACTCACAACAGCAGCAGTATCCACAACAGTTCCAGCAGCAGCAGCAGTATCCACAACAATATCCACAGCAACAGTATCCACAGCAACAGTATGTGTACCAGCAAGCGCGGCCAAGGCGTAGCGGTTTTGCCGGGCCAGGCTTGGGCTTGGGCGCTGGGTTGTTGGGTGGAATGCTGCTTGGAGGGGCAATGGATGGCGGTATGGATGGTGGTGGCGGTTGCGGTGGCGGTGGGGGATGCGGTGGAGGATGTGGCGGTTAAATTTGCCTGGTTTTGGTAGTGGTAGGGCATTTGGTGTAGCGTAGTCTTTGTACATAAATTTGTAGAGGTATTCTCTATTTGTGTCATTTAGGTGGTATCAGTTCAAATGGGAAGGGTGAATTTAGAAAATTATAACAAAATTTTTGACCCTGATTGAAAGTCTGCACGGGTGTTGTTTGCCCTTTGAGGTTGAAAAATCTGAGTCAGAGGGTGATCCCATTATTTTAGAAATCAAATGACTGTTTGATTGGTATGTATTGACCTCGGAGACCATTCCCTTTTGAGTTTTGAGAAAAAATAAACCGTTATGGTTTCTCCGACATTGCAACATGTTTGGCTCTTGGTATTTCTAACCACTGGTTGTGTTAAATTGGACTGCAGCATTGCCATTCAAGCTACTGTTTTTTTTACACAATTCAACCTAGAGCTGGTACGAAGTACCAATTTGCAAACGGACACATCTTCCTATTTTTTTTCTTCTGAAACAATGTACCAATTCAAACCTATTCCAAAATCCATCAACTTTGAGAAAATCACAATGTCACTCGGGCTATTTAGCTAACATTTTGCTAAATTCAGTTCCCTCTGCAAATTAAATCAGTGTATATTTTACTCATCACCCATCCTCATACAAAAAATATCACAATATATATGCCATGATGTACCTCCAATACTTGGGAAGCTCTTCTTATGTTCATCTTGTTACATGATTAACCCATAAACGACGCTGAGAACGTTTTCTGGCCTATGAATGATATATAAATTTTTCATCCTCCAAATTTTAGTTGAAAAAGGAAGGTCTTCTCAATAGTTTGACTTCCAATGAGTGTTTTTGCATTTTTTAAAGTCAACAAGTCACACAAGTAGTGACAACTCAAACTGAGTATGAATTTTATTGAAATTATATTATTAACTTAATACACTTTTTATTTTAGTTGTTAGTTAACTAGTGCCTAGATGGAATCTTTTCCAAGAATAGGATACTTGTTTTTATTAGAGTGCATTGCTTTTGACAGGCTTTCTGATGTAAGTGTTTATGTTTCCAGTTCAATTATATGAAAACATTGCTTTTATTCTGTTGCCATTTTGTTCCCGCTTTGCAACATCAATATTTGGAACTTGAAAGTCCAAATGAGCTTTCAAGTTCAAATCGAGATTTGACCATCAAAAAACCATCTTTCTTTCCAAAACCCATTATAATTGGACTCACTTACGAGTGCTGGACTTTCAAACAGTCACTTACTACTTTCAATAATGAGTTATACAACATTATATCACAATTGAGATTGTGTGGTTAAGCCATTACCAAAAAAAAATGTATTTTTGGTATATATAGTTATTTGATGTTATTTGAATTTTTATTTTATTTTTTTGCAATTTATGGAGAAAAAAATATAAAACTCAAAATTTTGAGGTCAAATTTCAATCAATAAGTTTTCAAATAATAAAAATTCAAAATGTATGAAACTTATAACATGTGATTCTAGTCAAGATGTACATTATATATATATATATAAAAATGAGACATTTTGGCTTTTCCCCAAAAAATATTTTACATAGAAATTTCATTCAAATATTAATAGATCTAATATAGTTTGTTTTCAGTGAAATTGCATATAAGGGTAGAATCTCCTTTGTACAACAACATATCCAAATTTCAATTCATAATTCTAATTTCTCAATTTATGAGAGCAATTTATATGGTAGACAACTATTTTTGAAAGTCACTATATCTATTGAAGAAATGGCAAACATGTCATTGTACAACTTATCTGAAATAGTCCATAATAAATGGCTGCAACAATCAAGTAATTGAGATAATGATTTGTTTTCCGCGACTTGTAATGACAACATTTGAGCCTTTATAGAAGAGACCAATTATCGAGCATTCTTGAAAGGCAAAGCACCATGGTTGGAGCCATCCAAACAAGATTTCAAACTAAGAGCTACTAGACGCAATGGTGACCCAAAGATGATTGAGGAGGCATTGAATGACCTTCTACAAGTGGCTGATGTTAAAACATGTATTCCACATTGAAAAGTACAGAAGTCTCTAGAAGTAGTAAGCAAAAACTTGAGTCTCCATTAGATTGGAGTATTGGATAGTGATTTCCATCAATTGGATAAGGTTAATTTTTTGTAGCCAAGAGTGTTGATCCGATTCTTGTGTGTCTACAAAAAGCCTTTGAAGGAAACAAACACCATTAATAGAAAACAATAGGCACATCTCACATGTAACAACTGCATTTGAGATTGACTATGATACTATACTATAGCATATATTGCTAGAATTTCGCACAAATCCAACTACAAATGCCATGCCTGGCAGCAAGGAACAAACATCCGTTGCATTGTTTGAATTGCAAAAGGATTTAAAGGTATTTCAACTTCAACGTACTGTGGGAAAAAATAACAATATGGTGGAAATAAGGAGATTATGACAAACTATTGGTTTTGTTCAGATGATATTTTATGATGTGTCAGAGTCTCTAAACATCTTTAGGTAATCGATTGGTCCAAAATACCAAATATATGGCTTGAGTTGATAGGCACTTGTTTGACATGACAAGAAACAATTTTGTTTCAAGAGGTTGGCTTCAAGCTCCAAATGCAACCTTCTATGTCACTTCAAAGATTATTCACAATATAATGTTTTTGAGATGGTTCTTTATGATCAATTGATCCTTTTGCATGCAAATATTTATCCCACAACTCAAAGAAGCAAGTCCATTTGATGTATTGCTATTGCTCCTACTATAGAGCATCATAATAAGTGGGAGTAACCATGCTCCCCTTTCCTAGACTTGGAGCTATTATATCTCTTAAATCTGGAATTGAGCCTATACATAAGGTTTATTGAATCACACTCGACATGTATCAAGAGTGAACATGCTCTGATTTTGTTGACATGACTTTTTTAGCGATTGGTGGACGCTTTCGGTATGATAATTGTAAGCATCTCTATTATCTATTTTGTTACTTTTGCAAGATGAACTCGGAAGAAGACAAATTCATATAGTTGCCAAGCTTCAGCTTCAATGAAGTTAAGCGTCTACTTAATAGTTTTGGTATCATTATCATTTGAAATGAGAATGTCTATTGTACCTAGAATAATAAGAATATTATTATTTTTTAACTTTGAGATAGGAAGATTGCATTTTGAACTTACAAATATGGCTTCGTAAATGGGTCAAATCACACTCAAATATACTTTAAAAGGTATCAAACCTAGTGAAATCTGCAATATAATTTTTTTTAGCTATTGTTTTTCAAAGCTAATCTATTAATTATAGTTAGTCTAGTCTTTTTTGACTAGTACTTCAAGTCATATGAATCTTACTCGGAGTAGTATTTTTTTATTCATAAGAAAAAAAAATCTTTACTAAAGTTCCAATTAAAGTTCAAGTGTCAATCTGTCAGGTTTTTAGAAGGGAAAAAGGAGGCTAATTTCTAATGAATATTAAGGTGATTGAATCCAAGAAAATCATGTGTATATATAATCATATGATAGAGTGAAAATAATTATTTTTCTACAATTTGAATATTTTTCCATTTCCTATAATATTCAGAAGTAAAAACATGTGAACATCCTTTTCATTATATATAATAATCCAAATGATGATTGTGTCAAAACAAAAAATGTAGACAGTATTCACTCCAAGGACGCTATGTAATCTATTTTGGAAATTTAATTTTTTAATTTTTTAATAGATGAAATCAATAATTTGTCAATAATCAATCAGTTAATTAAAAAATTACACTATTTTGTGTTCAGGATTTAATCACTAAAAATATTTTTTAATAATTTCATGCTTGAGAAGTATAAATAATTTGGATAAAAATATCCTTTTAAAGTTCTATATTATAAAAAAAGATATTAAATTTAGCCTTAAAATTGGTGATTTATGTCTTTTTAAGGATTTTTTTCCATGAAATTTTGTCTCTTGTTTATTAAAAGGATACACTACAATACTATTCATCTATAAAAAAAATTTAAATGACAGCATCAAAGTAATTTATAGCTTTAAAGGTAAAAAAAGGTCTAGAATCCTGGTCTAGCAAAGTAATTTCAATGGTACCTTTGAGTGTGGTTTGACCCAAATAGCAGTCATTTTAAGAGAAAAACAATGCCATTTAGTTTTATAATTGTACTTTTAGTTATTTTTATTTTATGCACCCATACCATTCTTAAACATTGAATTATGTGCTTTCCAAATTTTCACTACAAGAAAACGGGTATTTTATGACTGCAAAAATATGACTGAGGATGACTGACAACTAGTTGCAGTTATATTCTTGAAGGCCAACACATTGAGGAAAAATATGACTGCAAAATATGACTGTCAGTCATTTTTGGGCCTTCTACTTCATAAGTATACACTATACGACCATTAGGAACACCAAAGTACTTCATAGGGAACGTAGGGAACATGTTTGGGGAACGTTGAGTCATATTGTCAGTCATATTTCCATAGTAGTGACATTTTTTTGTTTTGGGCAATCCAAGAAAAATACGGGCAATTCAAAAAAAAATTAGAAAAAACATTGTTTAAGATTTTGAAATCTTACTCACCTATTTTTTAGGATTTTGAAACCTAGTCACCACTTTTTTAGGGTTTTGAGATCCTAGCCGCCACTTTTTTTAGGATTTTGAAATCCTAGCCGCCACTTTTTAGGATCTTGAAACCCTAGCCGCCACTTCTTTTGGCCCTTTTTCCTTGCCTTTTATTGTCTCTTAGCTCATACTTGTTACTGTTTCTTAGTTGTTGTCTTTTGTTGCATCTTATCTCTTCTTTCTTGTTGCTTCTTAGTTCTAATCATGCTTCTTGTTTCTTGTTATTGCATCTAAACTCATTCTTTCTCTACCATTTTAACTCTTATCTTCTTCTTAGTTCTTTTTTTTGTTTCTTCTTGTTGTTTTTTAATTCTTACTTCTTGTTTTTTTTTGTTGGATCTTAACTCTTGTTTCTTGTTGTGTCTTAGTTGTTGCTTTTTGTTTCTTGTTGTGTCCTAGTTGTTGTTTCTTGTTTCTTGTTGTGTCCTAGTTGTTGTTTCTTGTTTCTTGTTGTATCCTAATTGTTGCTTCTTGTTTCCTATTGTGTCTTAGTTGTTGCTTCTTGTTTCTTGTTGCATCTTAACTCTTGCTTATTGTTATCTCTTAGTACTTGTCTATTTTTTCTTCTTGTTTTCTCCATCATCATTCTTATTTTTCCTACCCTAAACTTGAGCTACATATTTTGTGTTGTTGTAAGCCTTTGAAGGTTGAGCTTTGTTTTTCATTCACTAAAAATTAACCTCCCATTTTTTTAATTGTTTATGCAGGCACCAAAAGTTGAAACAAAGTCATTGGAGGCTACTTGCAACCCAATAGAGCCATCTTCACATTATTGTAAGGAATATAGGCCTTTTTGGATTTTGTGAATGATTCATTATAGTATATATATTTTGTATTGGTGATTAATAAATGTTAATGATGAAAGTTGCTTTCCTTCTTACATTCTTTCTTTCTAATATGATTATCTCTTGTATATCTTTAAAATCATACGTATTCATTTTTAACTACATGGAGTCTTTTCCAATATATGACTTTGTATTTTCCAAAATATGACTGCAATTAGTCATAAACTACCAATGACATCCACATGAAGTACCACATCAACCAAAATATGACTCATAAGAGTCATATTCCACATCATTCAAAAATATGACTAACAAGAGTCATATTCCACATCTACAAAAAATATGACTGTACAAAGTCATATGCCTCATATGCCACATTAGCCAAAATATGACTCACCGCAGTCATATGCCACATGAGCCAAAATATGACTCACCGCAGTCATATGCCACATGAGCCAAAATATGACTCACCGCAGTCATATTCCACGTCAGCCAAAATATGACTGACCGCAGTTATATTCCACGTCATCCAAAAAAATTGACTACGTGGAGTCACATGCCACGTAGGATTTATTTTTGTTTGCCCGGGCAACTCAATAAAAAGTCAAGCCCTCAAAGTTAGTCAAAATATACGCCTTGTTGGCAAAATACGGCTAATTATGGATAATTATACCCCCCAAAAAATATGACTGCCAATATGACTGATGTCCGAAGCGACTCGTCGGTAATGACTCATGTCAGTCATATTGCAGTCATCTACAGTAATTTCTGCGGCCAGTCATATTTTTTGATTTTACGACTCATTGCAGTCGTATTTTGCAGTCATAAAACACTGGTTTTGTTGTAGTGTTTAGAGTTCAAAAAATCTTAAACATTTGTATTCATTCAAGAATTCCAAGGTAATAGGTCCTAAAACTTATTTAAAATAGTAAAATTTAGGCAATTTTTGGATGAAGTCTTTCTAGAAATTTGATTGAATTTTCTATTTTTTTTTTTGGAAATCTGTGTTTAACACTCACAAAACTCCCGCTCAACACTTGTAGGCTTATACTCACAAGCTCACATTTTAGTGTTGTTGCCTTGTTTATGCTTCATCTTATCTCTATGATTTCCTTGTAGTTGATGTTGCACTTGTCATTTTAGGTACCAAAGTAAGTCTAGAGGGTCATTTCATGTGTATGAATATTATAATTCTTGATTTTTAAAAGCAACTGAAAACACTTGTTCAGACTTAGGTTATTATAAATGAAAGTGTATTTGGAATTGAAGTTTCTATTGTTGATTGATTTTAGCTTAGATTAGGAATTAAGATTCTAAAAGGTCATTTTGCAAGGTCATCTTTCACTTATAGTTTTCATATGATCTAGCATTGTAAGGAGATTAATATATCACCTATTATGTGTAGGTGTATAAGACTTCAGAGTTTGACCTTTTTAAGGTAAAATTCCATGTATTTGCATATTGGTTGTAGAAAATTGTGAACGATTTTCAACTTCCTCTAAATTATGGTTCTCTAAAAGGTATTGATATTATTTTTTAGTATTCTATTATCAGTTTTGGATTTTTTTCAAACTATTTGCATAAACTAATTTATTATGGCATTATTGCCTAAAGATAGGGTAGGCCAAATTTCTTTTATATGCTTGAAGATAGGATAGTTTTTTATAATTTGGCTTGTGGATTTTTTGTGATACTTGTCTGCAATGGCATAAGCACATATGTAGAGGTAGCATGGCCCCCAATGTAGTAGTCCATGGTTGTGTAAATGCTTCTTTTAATCTATAGACTTGGAAATTTAAAATATTTTACTATGGAATTTTAGGATCTTCATATTTTATGATGACTCCCCAAAAAATATATTTGAATTTTGGAAGAGGTTGGGTACTTGTCTCCTGCTCTCCGTAGCATGCCTTTCTTTTAATAGGACTATTTAGTTACAAATAGATTCTTCTAATCTAATTGATTTTAGGTAAATAGTTATATTTTAAATCTTTCATATTAAATGCAAAATGTCACAACATGCTATAAAAACTTCATCCATTTGGATGGTCATGTATTCACTTTTTATACATTTTTATCTATATGTGGAAGTACTCTTTGATTTTGAATTTAATTTGAACAAAATCCTTCAAATACTAATGTAAGAGGCTCCTAAATTGACTATGTTCTAAGTAAACCATCTAATTTTGGCCTTAATGACCACCCACCTTCATCCAAAACTATCATAAAGTTTCAAGAACAACCAGTGGGAATTGAAGAGTTGTTTGAGGCAACTAGTGGGATTGATTGAGGATTTCATTCTTTAAGGTGTCTATCGGTAGTTGCAAGAATCACTAGTCATATTCTTTGTCCCATTGCCTTTGGATGGGTACTTTTTGGCTCATAACTTTTGCATACTTTGTCTGGTTGGTGTGAAATTTGGAGTGAAGGTAGTTACAAAAGTTCCAAACATTATATAATTTTTTGAATTTAAAAAAAATTATTTTACTATTTTTAAGCTGCCCCCAATTGGGTGTCTATCTTGGGCATTTTGGAGGGTTTTAGTCCTATTTTTGATCCTAAAATGCGAATCGGAAGCCACAACTTGGATATGAGGGAGGTTTAGGGTCCTTACAAGGATTGACAAGGAGATTTTGTGAAAAAAAAGAATACTAGAGTTGCTCACAGGGGCTCAATGTGACCATCCTTTGGCAGAAGTCCTAGAAGAGGGAAAAAATTTCCTAAGGAAATTTTTGGTGTAATGAGAGGCTTTCGTTGTTATTAAAAATGGTTTCTTTTTGGAAATTTTCTGAATTCTTTTCCCATTTTTAAAAATGAAAAGAGACACAGATCCTTTTTCTGCTATTTTTTGGCATTTTTAGACGACACTACCTTTGGTAGTACCCCGTAACAGTCCACAATACTACTAAGTACTCGTAAGTGCTCTGCAGCAGGACCTCATCCTCGTACGCCACCCCGCTGTAATGCGATTATTGTTCTACTCGCCACCTATCGAAATTGCAACCCGATTGAAATTTGAAACTGATGGTGGAGATTGCCGCTGTAGCGTGTCGGCGCAGTACTTGTAGTATCGATAGTATTGCTAGTCCTGTGACCCAAAAACACATTTTTGGCCAAGAACCATGAAGTGTTTCTTGCAACTATCCCTATTTAAAAAGGAGTCTACAAGATATGAATAAGTATCCTATGCTTTCAACTTTGAAAATTCATAAAATTCTATGTGAATATCAAAAAATTATGAACAACTTGGATTGGTTTTCACTTTATTAGACTAATATTTTTACCAAAAAATCATTGAAATGCGTCCAATGACATTTGAACTTGTCTCCAACTCATTTGGACAATGAGCAACTCCTGTTTCATGAGATAGAATTTTATGATAAAATGATTCCTATTTATCATTGAGGGTTGGTCTTGCTTGCCCAGCCAAGATTACAATTTTAATTATTCGGTAGTTTGCATTGAGTTAAATTTGTTAGATTGCTTGCCTAGATGTTTTTCAACCCATCTGTTAACCCTTATGCTAAGAGTGCTGAAACATTTGAAACTTGTATTAGTCACAACCTTGGATAGAATGCACTTTAACCCCTAAATGCTCAAGGCACGCAATTTGGGTGTTGACAATATTTTGAAGTTAAATAAAACTTAATCAAGTTGTTATTTTTAGTAGTTTATGTTTTTGAAAAATTCTTTTTGAAGTCTAGTTTTAGCATCAAAAATACGATTTTGAAAATGATTGATTATAATTTTTCTATTCAAGTTTTTGTGCAAGGGTGTCCATTGCAATCTTTACTTTCCATAGTGTTGAGGGTTCTTGGAAATGAGCCTCAAATACACTAGATCTTGGAGAAAAAATCAAGTTAAAAATTTATTTAAAAAAATTGTAGAGTTGATTTTGAGAAGCCATAATATGATTGGGATTATGCGTGTTAGGCCCTTTATCCTCATATTTTCTTAGTAACCAAATTTTTAGATTTGACATTCAAAAAGAAGATTGAAAGACTTCAAATCACTTTTGTAGTTTTAACACCCTTGTGATCAACATTATAATCTTTCAATCCATAAGTAATGTTGTTGTGTTTTCATTTCCCACGTGATCTCTAATATGTCTAGTTTAAATTTGTACAACTAAAATTAAATTTTTTTTGATAAATCTTATCAAAATGTTGTCTTTTTGTTCAATTTAGAGTAAATTCCTAGAAGCTCAGAAAAAGCCTTCAGTATTTAGGGGTTAACCCCTAAATGACGGACCCATGACCATTGATTTCAAACCTCACTGCCCATCACTCAATTTGCTGTCATTTTGCAACTAGATATGTATGAAAAAATTTAAATTTATTTTTCAGAGATGGAATTACATGTCTTCTTTACTTCATAAAAAATTTAAATTTTTTTGTGAAAAATTGACTTTTTTGAGACTTTTTGAAGAGAAAGTGAAGAAAAATCATATCAAATAGAAAATTATTTCAAAAAATCGGAAAATTTCACCATGTGTGTATATTACAGTGGCAAACATCATGGTGTAAACTCAATTTCCGTGTCATTCTATAATTAGAAAATAATAGACATAGAAAATACATCTAAAGTCCAAATTGCAATAAAATATTTAATATTAGGAATTTTTTCAAAATTCAAATTGGAGTAGAAACTAGAGTAGATGACCTTCATTTTGTTAGTTGGACTTTAAATCAAAAAGTATCATTTTTGTGAAGAAATTTCAGCTTTAGAGCAAGGAACAATAACTTCCCAAAATACACTAGAATAGCATATTTCGTGATCTGTTTTTCTTACTAAGTAAACTTCTCATTTACATGAAGGCAAACACTGAGAAGACTACAAATTCAGTTGAATACTCTTCATAACCCACCATGAAAGGTCAACAAGAAAAGCATGGATGAAAAAAAGCCTCCAATCTCTGTACAGACCTCCGCATTGTCATCCAGAAGCCACAAAATGGCTCTGCCGGCGTTCCAGGGTTAAGAGCTGCTCAATGTTGTTGCATCTTCTACACATTCTGTGTATTTTAGTGAATGAATGTCAACACCAATTCGACTTCTAGACTCAAGCCTCTCTAATAGCACACCCTGTAGTTACGAATCCCTTGCATTCCTGCGACTCTTTCACATCTGATTGCGCAACTTTCATGCCAGGGCGTGAACACATAAGGGTGTATTTTAGAAGCCCATTAGGCTCCCTTAGGCAGTGCAAAGTCGAGCATACTGTTCATCAATCAGCAGAGTCAGCACACTTCAGTTCGTCACCGTCACATTATAATAAGCCAAAATTGTAATTTGATCTCAAGTCATGAATCCGAATACAATGAACACAAAGTTCCCGTGACCATTCTGGTCCTGTTCAAATCTCCCGCACCTAATTTACAATCTCTTGTAGCTTTACCTATTCAAAATTTGTTGAGCTGAGGTTTCTACTTCTTCTGCTAGTAGGGCTGGACAGAGTTCGAGAAGTCAGCCCCATAACTATCATAGGCCTATGTTTCTAAAAGCGGCCCCGTGGGATTTTGAGTCCCAAAATCTCAGACTGAGATACTACCGGTTGGTCCCTCGGAGAGGTTTCAAAGAGCGTTTCCCAAATTGACTCCATGTGTAGGAGTACATCTCTCCGAAACCCCCTCCCATGAATGACTTCCATTATATGAGCACAAGTCTTAGACACCCCAGTTGAGAATTCTAATAGCCTCTCGTACGAAATAATTCAAATCTCGGAGCACAAGCCTTGAACTGTGACTCCCCCTAAGTTACTATGACTGACTAGTTTCTACATTCTGTGACGAAACCGGCCTGACATGCGCAGACTTGTAAGTGTACCCCTGCGCACACCACACAAAAACCAGGGTATTGACCAAACTCAGAATGGCCAGAAGCCAGTAGAAGTAATCCATGTGACTGCGGTTGAGGTTGTTCCCAATCCAACCGCCGTTGGAATCATACGTGATTTCCGTCACAATCGACACCAAGAGACTACTCACAAAGCTGCCCACCGCCACGGTACTGAGGTACAAGGCATTGCCCAAGCTGCGCATGGAGTCCGGCGCTTGGTCCAGAAAAAACTCCATCTGGCCAACACTGATGAACACTTCACAAATGCCTGTCGACACGTATTGCGGCAGCAACCAGAAAATGGACATGGACACTTGGCCGGAGTCCAAAACGCCATCCTCATTCGCAACTCGCAAACGCCGCATCTCCACCCCTGCAGCCACTGCAATGGACAAGCTGGAGAGGATCTGCCCCACCCCTATGCGTTGCAGTAAGGTCAACCCTCTGATATCTCCTGTGATACCGCGCACAAAAGGCACGAAATACTTGTCATACAGAGGCAGGAAAATGCAAATGGTGGCCGTGATGAAGAGCGGCATGGACGCGGCAGGAATCTCGAAGTTGGGGCCCATGTGACGGTCCATGGTGGTGCCTTGGTTCAGGAACAAGGTGCCCACTTGCGCAAAAACGGCCGAGAACATGAGATTGGTCCACCAGATCGGCAGCATTCGCACCAGGAGCTTCACTTCCTCCACTTGCGTTACGGTGCAAAGCTCCCAGGGGCTCGGACTGCTGCTGATTCCTTCCCCTTCGCTCATGCTTCCTGGCTCGGTAGGTCGCACAGCTGCCTTGTCGAGGAACCTGTGACGTAGGTAAGTATTAAATAAAATATCTCCACTAGCAACGAAGATTAGGTTCTGTAACATCGGCATTCATAAGTACACTTGAGAAGCAAGAGGGTTTCTAGACAAGTTCAGGAATTTTGACCATCATACAAGGACTCTTCCTCATAATTCATGGGGAATTCTCCTCATGGTCACAATGATTATACAAGGGACCCTATGAATCGTGTCAAGGACTCTCCATGTGTCGGGGAGACGATCATTGCGCCCATATGAAGATCTCCCAATAATTCAGGAAGAAGATTATTTTTATGATGTTGACTAAAGGTCCCTGAAACAGTCTAATTTTACTGAAAACACTGACAGCATCTTCATTCTGATATAGTTTCATTTCAGGAATAAGTAAGGGTTCTGCAAAGCATCATATCCAACTGCAAGGGTACGATCGATGGAAGAGATATGACTCGGGTTTGCTGTTCCGTTACTCCTCAGCTCGGATATATGGAAACATTACAACATTGAAGTCGACACTAGCAGTGAAGGTTACTACACTCAAACTTCTATTTATTGTGCCCTCCTCTAAAATGACATTCTAGAATATCCAGCAGACTTGCCACACCATCATTCACATGACCTTAGCGCAATATCACACGTTCAAACTATGTCGGGATCCCAGATGGTAAGATTAAAGAAGTTGGATTGCAATTGTGACATAGGTATGGGGTTCAGAAAAACATCATATCCCAGCAATCAACTGCAAAGAACAAGAACACGGATGGAAAAAGAGAGACATGAAGAAGCTTTGCAGTTGATCATTACCTAGAATGCATGGAAGAGAGTAGTACTGTTGAGACATGCGCAGACACTGAGAGAAGGTAGTGCGCGTTGATTGATGGGGATCAAGCCGACGATGACGACGATCTTGAAGATTCAAACTGAAAGCAAACCACCACCCAAGAAGAATGAGTTCAGAAAGGACCATGACAAAGTGCACCAACCAAAGACTTACTGCAAGCTGGAGGTATGGGGAAGTCTCCTCCAGAAAGCAGAGGAGTCCTCCTCCTTCTCCTCTTCATACAACAAACCAGAGTTCGAAGGGACGGCAGTGTTCCATTTCCTCACCGCCGAACATACCACCTGCGCCACGCGCGTCAATGGGCTCCCCGAAGGAATCTGGTGTCGGTAGATGGGTGTCCCCAGCAAGTACACCAAGGTAGCTAACCCGGTGATGGCCGTGGGCACGCCATAGCCCCACGCCCACCCCACATTGTCTTGCACGTACACCAGAATGCTCACCGACAGCATGGTGCCAAAGCTGATGCTCACGAACCACCAGTTGGGGAACGACATCTTGCGCCGCACCTCCTGCGCGTCGTTGTGGTCGAACTGGTCGCCCGCGAACGCCGTGACGCAAGACTTGATCCCGCCTGCACCCAACGCCATCAGGTAGAGCGAGAAGTAGAAGAAGCAGATCTGCGTAGTGGAGGCTTTCTGGCAGGGAGGGAGGAGCGTGGTGTCGCAGACGGGAGGTTTTAGCGACGGGAGCGACGCTGACATGGTCACACAGACCAGCGACTGCAATGCAAGCCAAGCCAAGCCAAGCAACAAATTAGGGTTGGGGTTTACACAGGAGTCGCTGAAATCAATGCCTGCAACTTTCATCTTCGGACAAACTTGCCTTGTGGTGCATTTACATTCTTCAACGATTTGGAAGTTGTCCCTCACCTGGCTAATGATTCTAACGTTGGAAACTGAACCTTCCTGTTTTGTGATGGGATACTCATCTCACATGCTGCCAACGATGACGACTATGCTGTCCTTGAATTGAAAAAAATGAGAGAGGACATGGTTTCAAAGTATCCACTATTATTGCCCCCTCCTACTGATGTTCCTATTCCAACAGCGCGAGCACTCGAAACCCACGCTGAAGGATTCGTGACGTACCAAGAAATAGCAGCACGAGAATCCCGTGATGGTCCAATACCGTCCCAGGAACGCATCCGCCACGAACGCACCCAGCAGCGGCGTCATGAACGTGGTGCCGCCCCAGTTGTTCACATTCTTCGCCGAAGTTGACACATCTTCATGCAGCACCGTGGTAAGGTAGATGGCCAGGTTGGAGGAGATAGCGTAAAAGGCCACTCTCTCGCACACTTCGCAGCCGAAGATGAGGCAGCACGCTCGCCAGTTGCCGGATCGCGACTTCACGCACGGGGTGCCGCGAATGTCCACCGCTCCGTCACTCACTCTAGCCAAGTCCTCCGTCTTCGCCGTCCTCTCGTAATTGCCCTTTGCTCCTTGTGAGGGCCGCTCGGAAACCGGAGCATTCGAGTCCTCCAGGAGCATCTCCCTGCCAGGTTACAAAAAAACCTAAGATGCATGACCGAAACAGAGCTCCTCATAACTGCTCTTAAACCCTAATTAAAACGAAGAGTTCAATCGATCACGTTGCGGAAATTATGATCCAGATGAAGCAAATCTTATATCACCAGAATCAGCAAAGAACATTGCATGTGTTGGTCAAAGAATAAACAAAATTCGACAAAAAGAAAATCCTTAACAAATGACCTACTCAACACTGCTCAACCTAATAAACGTGAGACCTAATTTCGGCTCCTTGATCGATTAGGGGTTTGCATACAACTGAACTGGAATTGCTGATCCCGAAGTGGAGTTGTGGTTCTTGTGCTTACAATTTTAGGTCTTGCACTGGCTCGGGCATCATTGCTGAACTCCTGGGAGCTGTCTGCCGGGTGGCAGACAGTTCAAATTATCATTTCTTTCGTAATTTTCATCTTCTGCAAGAGGTTTGGTGTCGGTCATAAAAGTCGAGAGCAGCTAGGTCGTGCACAGACACCGAAGAATTGATAACTTGACCAGCAAGTGCGTTGTGCGGGTGCCACATGGGGCGGCATTCCTTTGCTTACATCCTGAACATGACATATCACCCGCGCATTCTCAGATCGATCAAATCAACTTCCAAATCTTATCAACTGCGATCCTTACAACAATACAGCCAAAATATCGAGATTGAGCATACATTTCTTGGTCCGCAATCGCATTGAACTGAAGGTCGATCGACACTGTCTAGAAAGCCTGTTTCATGAACGCTGCGGAGAATAAAACAATCGACAATTCTACAGTGAGAGTACGTGAAGTGGTGGTGCAGGTGCTGGATCGGAATGTAGGCTGCGTAATTGCTCACAGTATCGATCTCCGAGTTCGCTTGTAGAGTTCCTGCCAATGGCGATGGACAGAGATTGAATTGAAGATTTGCCACTGGTAGCTATAGCTCACTGGGAGAACGGAGAATGCGCGCGACGCTTGCCCACCCGGATGCTCCCATAGACGTTTCCTTTGACGACTTTTAACGAATTGTCGTTTAACTTATTAAAGACACATAGAGGCACACCCTTTCATTCTCATGTTGTTTTCTTTAATCGCATGCAGCAGTCCCTTCACAGCCGCAGCTTAGAAATCAGGACAGTAGCCGCAAAGCAGGTTGAACTTCCACGTATCATCTTGAAAACTCATCTTGATTTGATAGTTACTCAATTCTCAATTTCGTACTCCAAGCAGTAGCGGCTCATCTTCCTCAAATTTGACACTGAATTGCAATGTCATACTTCCAACTGTAGTCATTCAAATTCCTCAAATTTGAAAATTGAGAGAGGAAGTTTACAAGTATTGGTAACCTAATTCTTTATCTCGTATAGGTCCATCCATTTCAAAGTTGAAAGCATTCACCATGCCAGTGATCATTTGCCTTCTAAACTACTCTGAAAGCCATCTCACTGACAAATGAAGAAGACGTTGTCAGTGGTCTACAATTATCTACAGTAGCCTCCAACAACAAGACAGTACCACTTTCGAGATTCTTTTACTAACTGTGATTTGGAGCACATCAATTGGACATTCGATCACCAGACTTCTCAAAGGAATAAACTGCCATGATGAATGAGGTCAAGTTTTCTTGTTAACCCTGCTGAATTATACGGTCTTTTTATTTATCAAAATATGATGAGATTACAGGAGTATATAGGATGACCCCAAAAACCGCAGAACAAGGAAAATCCAAGCATTTATCCTGAAACCAGGACAACTACAGTATAATGAGCGAGTACATAAGTACAGTACTCTCCGAAAGATTCGATCTTCCAAAGATAGCAAAGCATCGATCTTCGGTTGAAACATACTAAAATTATACGGTACGTAGTGCAATATATCATATGCAGTAACTGTAGCAACTTATTGATTTTGATGCAACATCCATCAAGTCTGTTGAATTGAAACTGCAGAGCCTAGCTTTGTTGAAGTTTAGTAGCCCCACCCTTTGCACACCCCGTGCTCACACTTGGGCTTGTTCTTGCCACAAACTGTGCCGCACTTGCCACAGTTCTTGGGGTCAGACTTGTAATCCCATGTGCTTTTGCACGCTCCCCCGCAGCAAGTTTTTCCACCTCCGCATGGGGAGTTGCATTTCCCGCAATTCTTAGAATCCGTCAAGAAGCTCTTGGGATCCACACACACTCCAGCGCAACACGTCTTTCCGTTGCCGCACTTGATGCCGCATTTCCCACAGTTGTATGTGTCCGTCTGGAAGCTGGCAGTGGAGACGCACGTCTTGCCGCAGCACGTTTTCCCGTACCCGCACTTGTTGTTGCACTTGCCGCAGTTGTTGTTGTCACTCAAGACGCATGTGCCGCAGCAGAGCTCGAGGTCGAAGCAGCGGTTGCCGCACTGGCCACAATTCTGTCGGTCGTAGACGAAGGAGAGCCGGCTTCGGCATTGGCCGTTGCAGCACGTCGGGGTCTTGCCGTAGCAGGCTTTGCCGCAAGCGCCGCAGTTCTTGTTGTCGAAATTGAAGTTGGAGGCGTCGACACACAGGCCTTTGCAACAAGTTTGGGAGCTGGAGCACTTGTAGCCGCACTGGCCACAGTTCTTGGGGTCGTTCTGGAAGATGGAGGGAGGTTGGCATTTGCCGCCGCAGCAAGTGGTGGATCCCGGGCAACAGTAGCCGCAGCTGCCGCAGTTGTTGCGGTCAGTGAGGTAGTTTAGAGAGGAGACCTTGTTGCACTTTCCTCCAGACCAGCAGCAATTGTTCTTTGCTGTGCCGGATGAGCAGGTTTGCTTGCTTTGGCAGCTGCACGAAACCCCGCATCCGTCCCCGTAGCCCGCTGCACCTGCAACAACCAATGCCTCATAATTAACACATAATCGAATATCAGTAATGCGGAACAATCTCAAGGAAGAATCAGCATTGAATTCGTTCAATTTATGTCTAACGCCAATTTCACGAAATTCACTCTATTCGTCGTGGGGTGGATTGTGTTTCAACGAAGTCTGAAACTCAGTAATCGACGTAAACACCGGCAAAACTGAAGTGCACTCATGAATCCAATGGCACCCCACCGCATACTCAAATCTCAGCACTACGAAACTCTCTCAACAGCACTAGCTAGCTCGACAATCACAACAATGCCATCCTCACCGTGAGCACTGAGCGCAAGCTACAACAATTTAAATCCATATGCATGCAGAAGAGTCAATCTCATGATCATGATTGGCGGAGGAGGCAGTACGTAACAATGGTGCATTGCTTGCGAACATAATCCAAACATACAGTATAAACAATGGTAGTACCTGCAAGGGTGGCAGCGAGAAAGACAGTGCCTACAAACAAGAGCAGAAGCAGTTGCGAACGCTGCGAATGGCCAGCCATGATGATACCGCCACAAACTGCGATTTCACACTAGCTCAAGATTCAAAGCTCGTGCGATTGATGAAGGCGTGCAGCCAAGAGATTGATCGATCGAACTCAGATTTGACTGCAACACTTGGATAATGCAGGTGGTGATGTTAGAAGAGACGACTCGAGCTCGTATTTATATCTGCAGTTTCTAGCAGGGACGCATAGGCTTGACTCCGCTCCCCACCTCCTAGATTGTCGGAGAGTGGGACTGTGGGAGTAGGTGGTTGCAAAAGTCAAAGGTTGGTGTGGTAACAGATAACTTCTAAAGGCTGATGGCGTGCCCGAGGTCGGTGGGAGCTACTGTAGTGTTTTCATTTTTTAATTAATCTTGTTTGGACAAACTGTATCGATCCCAAATACCCAAAAGGCTGTTTTTTAACTTAAAATAATAATCTACAAGGAGATTGTTTTATGGATTGGACCGTCGCCTGCTGTGAGAACTTGAGAAGTCTACGTGAAGATTTCCATACCAAGTGAGGGTGAATGATGGATTTTGGATGTTATAATTTGCCACTTGCGGAGTTGCGGAGCTGTGGACGTGCGGCCGTTGACTTGGAGAGCCGAGGCATCGATGTCAACGGGCATAGCATTCGGGAGATGAGCCAGTCACAACGTGTGGGAGAACTATATACAGTATATCATTTTGCAATTCATTTTCAAATTTTTATAGTGGTTCTTGTTATTGAATTGTGGAATTTGTTAAAGTTTTTGTTGAATCATTTTGCTAGTTAACATGGGATTTTAGATTTTCTTAGAAATAATGTATTTTTTGGACATTGTATGAATAATTAAGTGCTAATAACTTATGGTTGTACCCAAAATCAAACTTAAGTTCTTATGACTAGAGGTTGTAAAATGCCTTTTAAAAAGTACAGTAACCCCAATTTTGACTTCCAATTTGCAAGTATTTTAAAATTTGACCTTTTCAAACCTATTTTTTAAAACTATCCTATTAAAACTATTGTTTTATGCAATCTTGATCAATAAACCAAATTTCAATTTCTAATAATAAAAATTCTATTTTTGATAAATTGTTTCATATATTTTTTATTATGTTACATAATATATTCACATTTATAAATATTAGTGATGGATTAAATTTTTTTTTAATTGTATAGTATTTAAGAAACATCAATTTGCACATCTTATGTTTAGAAAAACACTACATTATCAAGGAAATAACATTAGTGATGGATTTAACATTCAATAATTTCTTGAAGAGCTTAAAAACTCCTTGAATGTTGGCCAATCACGTACAAGGAGATATTACATTATTAACCAATGGTGCAGAGTGCCCTATTGCTTCTCTCTAAAGTAGGAATCCTAGAGTTGCAACTTCTAGTCAACTAATGACATTAGCCTTGCAACTTCTAAGTTAGTCAATGAATCTTTGCAAGTTAAAAACTAAATTCACTCCCTAGTACGTCATGAACCAAGGAAGGATTATTGCAATCTCCAATGGGAAATGATTAAGGTTGGTTTACAATGTTATAGAAATCATATCGGTTGAGTATTTGATCAATTGCATACTTTTGTTCATTTTAGATTGGAACAACAACTAATTAGAAAGATGATATTAACCCTTAAAGGACACAACCCTATATGACCATGGTAATTACCAAAATGCTTGGATTATTGAACCGATAGGTACATTTTTTGTTTTTGCAATCAAGTCATCCATGAATCAGACAATCACTTTTGAAACTCAGTTCTTTAACCCATAAATGATGCTAAAGACATTTTCCAATATGATGAATGACAAAGAATCTCTCCATGCAAGACAAAATTGCAACTATTCATCCTCCAAATTTTGTGTGAAAAGGGAAGGTCTGCTACAATATTTTGACTTCCAATGAGTGCTTTTGCATTTTTTTTAGCCCTTGAAGGATGAGCCGGGTATATTGAGTTGGTCTCTAGGGCTGCATGGTGTTACAAATCACAGTTCTCCATTACTGAATGGCAACGACGTACATCAAACTCCCTTGCAACGACATGGCAAACTCCGATCCATTTTTGAGGGAGGTTCTCAGGGTTTGAGACAAATCAAAGTATAACAACGCACGAGAAATGGACGTTGAAGTTGTGTGAACTGGTTGGACAGATTTTATGATAATTATGTACGTGATGAGGAAGATAGTGTGGATTAGAATTGGAGAGAATCACGCTCTACGTTAACATAATCTCGGGCATAATCTACTTTCCTGAGCACTAGTCTAGCCCACTTGCAAATTGGAATACAGTTAAGTAAGGCTGGTTGACATTGTTTCCACGTTTTGACTTTTGTATCCCCGCGGTTCCATGTTTATTACTCCGTACTAGATACGAAACCTGTTGCAGGCCAGAGGGTCGATCACATTTGGTGCTTATCACGTACAGACCTTTAAATAACAGTCACGTGTAATCGCTTAAATTACAGAAAAGGTGTGGGAGGCTCATTTAGTACGTTCGAGTCCAGTGCATTAGTCTAGAGTAATAAGAATGTGTATATATTACGTGGAACACCCGGACTGAAGGCCTTCGTTGACATTCGTGAACAACTGAAACTTCGGAGCTCACTCCACACCATGTTTGGGTGAGTGTCTGTCTGTCATTGGTAACGTGAAAAGTAGGACGACTTTGTGATTCAATCATTTCTATGTAACTTAACGTTAACTATCCGAGCAGAGCAGCTCCGGCTTCAACGTGAAAAGCGGAAGGTGAAATGGTTTTCAGAGAGTGAAGTCGCGGGCCAGTTGTAAGGGAGCCGACCCATTCCGGATCCACCCCATTTTAGCAACGTAGGAATGTAGGATGGTGTAATTCCGTGCAGTTTCAGAGAAATAAGTCATCAATTCTGCCGGTTACCCAATGGGAATGGTACTGTTGGTACTGTTGCTTCATGAGGTGACATGTGGCGATGAGCAGGATTGAATGCCGCCTGTTTTTGCAACGTTAGCAGCAACAAAAAATAAACATATTAGCAACGTAGGCATTGTCCATTTTGTGTTGATTCCGTGGTCAGAAATAGTAAATCCTACATCACCATTAGTGGAAAGATAGAATCTTCAGCTCAAAAATTTACAGTAATTCCGACAACACACAAAAAAAATCTGAAAATTCCAAGGATCGTCCACACTCTATTGCTTAAGTGGTCAAAAATGGGTCGGCTCCCCGAGTTGCAGTAGTGTCTCCACTTTTTCCTGGAGCAGTCACAATGCAATTCATACTTCATCCCTCGGCAATACCTTATCCAACTTGTTTGACATCACCAATTAAAGACGTTATGAAAGAGAATGATTTCTCCATAGTCAAAGGATTTGAGTTGTTGCATGAGCTCTTACTAGTTGATGGTCTCAAAAACCTTCAATAGTAGTTGCTTTGCCCAAGAAAATCGGAAAGCCATTGCGGTGATGCAATTAGGAGTTCCAAAACTATTGTGTTTCCGCTACAATTGTGGTCACGTTTCATTTGGAGTTTGCGGTAGAGCTATTTTCATGGAAAGTCACAATATTATACCATTGGGTTGGTTTCCATGATTGTTGCTCAAAGTCAACACTTACAATGAAATTCTACGTATTTCATTTGTTTAAAAAATAAGTCAACACTCACCATCAAGCTTGGTAAAAATTAGGTAATATCTATCAAAAAGTGCCACATGTCATCTTGTGATTAGTATATGATAATCTCTATTTCTAAAATTTGACATGAATGTTTAATTTTGGCACTTCAAATCTTGTTGAATATGATATTCTGACCTTCACATATAATATTCATTACTTTGACCTTGGCTTTATTGAATTTCAAATTTGTATTAGAGGTCAATTTTGAAAAATGTTTGCATTCTTTAAAACCTTAATCTTAAAAAAAATGGGTTTGGGGCAAAGATTTTGGTTACAGCTTTAGCCTTATTTAATTAGTGGAAATATGGTCTGCAAAATCTAAAGATATAACCTAGTAAATACAATTATTTTTATTAGACTTTATTGGCAAGAAAAAGAAGATTTTGATACACTCTAGGATATATTATTTAGACATCATACATGGGGAAGTTAAAAAATTCAAAGTTTTGATGGACAATTTCGTTAAAATGGCACTATTCCACTACTATGGTAATTTTTATAGTTCAGACTGGGCAATAAAAAATGTACAACTGTCCTAGATGTCTAAAATCTATACCATTTCTAGATATCACTTTTACAATTTAAATTGTATGGTCTAAAATATATACCAATTCTAGATTTTTGAAATCTATAAAAGTTCAATATTTTTGAAATCTATATCTATCCGAGATGGCACTTTCACGATGCAACTAGGTGGTTTGAAAATGACACATGGAATACTACCATTTTTGTCTCTAGGTGTACAAAAATTTAAAACTAGAGTCTCATATTTTGCATAGATGGATAATTGCAAAAAATACTTGTTGATTTTTGTTGCATTTGAACTAGTATTAGGATGACTACAACTTTTTGGAAAAAATATTTGAATTCTAACTAGTGTATTTCTAACTTCTTGTTGTTTATCTCAATAATGACAAATTTTTTTATCTCTTTCTAATTTGAATGCAACTAGAAATTTTAAACAATCTAATATCTACTCCAATTTGAAATTTCAAAATATTTCAAAAACTAAATATTTTATTACAATTTGAAATTTGGGCCTACAAATACGCCTCTTTATTTTTGGAATATGTAATCTCACAAAAAATTGGATTTCATTAAATATTATACATTATAATATACACCTAGGGTGATAATTTTAGATTTTAAAAGAGAATTTGTATATGATATCAATTTTTTTGTTCTACCATTAAAAATTCATTATAATTCCAAATCTTTTTTTAAAAATTGAAAACTTATGACTTGTAGAAGGTATTTTATTTTACTTTCAAAAAATGAACTAAAATTACTTTCTTTTGGTTACAATGTACCCTCACAATTTAATTATAAACCCACCCTCTATAAGTAGAGAGTCATATTTAAATACTCTAAGCAAATTTTACAAGACTCCCTATGGAGTCAAATAAAATGATTTGAAATTGCTCATTTAAGATAATAAGCATAAAAATAAATAGAGAAAATTTTCAATTAGAAAATATTTTTTCAATGAGGACAAATGGTAATCATAAATTTTCAAAACAAAGTTGTACTTGTTTGAGGATTTTTGTAATTTCTAGGAAAAAAAATTTCACACTTCAATCTTTGTTTCAATCAAGGTATTGGACTCCAAATCATCATAACCTTACATTTTTCTCAAAATGGTTGTAACATATAATGCAAGAGATCCTATTTGTGCCATTATCAATCAAATACTCCGTGCGTCCCATAGTATTAGACCCTTTTGTTTAGTCCATTTGTCCCAAATTACTTGCCTCCTTTAGCAATGTACTTTACATTTGATTTTTTTTTCTTTTTTATGTTAACAAATGAAATGAAGCACAAAAAGTCTAGTTTATTATCCACTTTACAAATTTAAAAAATCTAAAGATCGAATTTTTTATAGCAATTTGAAGATGACTAGGTCAAAGACCAAAAGACATTGAACTTTTTATTGAAACTATTGAATTCTAAGTGGGTTTTTTTTTATAGATTTAAATACCTAGAGAAGGCAACTACTCAAGGTAGTTGTATAAAATGTCTTCCTTCTCTAAAAGCCTATCCACTTATTTATATGTGGCACAATATACCTATTACAACCTCCTACTCTCTGATCTTTTCTTGATTACAATTAGTAGCCACATGTACTTATTTTGCATGTGAGAGGATATATTGCACATTCACTAAAAAACCATTTGATATTAATAATTATGCACTTCAAAATCATTACCAAATTCTTAATAGTTCACCTTTATTACAACAAAAAAAAGACTAATATCATGGGATGGAAGGAATATATGCATTTCAAGTTTTCAAACATACTCTACTTGTACTTGTATGTAGAGCTAGACACATGATTCAAATTAGGTCTCTTCCTTGAAGTGTTGTATTTCTTCCTTCATGTCTTCATTCTTCAATGAATATGATCATCAACGCTTTTTTTAGGCAAAGTAGAAAAAAATAATTTGGCTAAAAAATGACAACAAACCATGAAGCTTTTCGTTGGAGAACTTCAAATAATTTTTTTTTTATGAAATCGCCAAATTGGGGATGATAACAAAATTATGGATATGTGGATATCAATGTGATATTTGATAATTGATACAGAGTATTTTCTATCCAGTATGTGGATGAATGTTAAAAATTTGGAGCATCGACCACTATAACATATTATATCGCCACTTTTGGCACTTCATAAAGAAAAAAGAAAAAAGAAAAAAAAGAAAAGAGGTACCATGCATTGTGCATTGCGAATTCCCATCTTACTGTACCAAGCAACTGCGATGCGGCATGGATCCATCTGTTCTCGATCTCAAGTGGAGCGGTGCGTATTTTCGGTGTCTCCAGAACATCAATGGCGAAACTCATGCAATGCAATGAATCCGATCCATTGTGCGGTGGAGGTACGAAATTCGAAATCCTGTCTCAATTTTCTTTGGAATGACTGTGTTGCAAATTGCATATTAGATCGTCCGAGACGTTGCGAGTTAGTTTGGTTCGTCACTTGTGACCTTCGGATCGATTCAGCAAACATTAAATTCATGCAGATCAGTCAGGTGGTTCAGATGCGAAGTTGTGTCTTCCATTAATTATTAATGATCGAGTACTTTAATTTGGTGCTGCAGTGGTAAATCTGCTCTCGCGATAATTCCCTATGGTTGAGAATTTGCAGCCAGTTTTGGCCGGTGCTGCTCGGGGACATGGCGGAATTCATGCAGTGATTTTGCAATGAATCCGATTTATTCGTGCGCTGGAGGTAACTCGAAATCATGTCTTTCCTTTAGAATGAATTTTCTCCACATTGCGCCCTGGAGGTGCAAATTAGGGTTTGTTCTTCAGCTTCAGTTTGATTCTTCAGAAATTGAACTCAATGTAGCAAATTGAGGTCAATCAGGTTGTTCAGAGTACGTTGCCATGGTGCAAATTTTTTTTAGTCATTTTCACTGGTGTCTTTTGGAGTCCGGAAGAATTCGAAAATGCACAAGCCACATGACGTTCTTTTTTTATTTGGTGCAGTGTTTGCGTAACGTCAGTATGTAAGTGGAGATGGCTTTGAAATTCTTTTCGTGTCAGGCCCGCCTGGCCCGTCTGACTGGTGTAGGAAAGAGCATTGATGACAAGCGGCAACTTAGTCATAGGATAAATGGAATGGATGCTGCGAAATTTCTCGTTTGGAAAAAATTGCGGCATTTGCTTTTGGTGCCGAGGAGCCACAGACAGTTTCATGTTGGTTCATTGCCTCGGGGCATCGACGTATTGCCAAAACCCCATGGATTCTCCCTAGGGTGCTCGCGCTCGTTGCATGGAAGCAATGTGTGCCATTATAGCACATCTACGCAATCTGTGCCTCTCTCGAGATTGAAGGACAATTTTATACATGGAACGAGTGGTAATTTCTTAGAGGAGCTTCAACGGCAGTGGGAAGCGGATCCGAACAGCGTGGACCCGTCGTGGCAAGTTTTCTTTAAGAATTTCACTGGGACAGATGGCGGAATGACTCTCGCAGGCGGCAGTTCCACACAGGTGGGTGCTCAGATTGAACATGTATCTCTCTGAACTCCGGTAGAGTATCTGAAATTGGCCATTTCTCAACAGTTGTTACTTTCTAGGTCTAGAATACTATACTAAGGAGCACACGTGAACATTAAGGTCGAGGATGCTCTTTCCGTCATTTTTAAGCATTTTGACTAATATGTAGGAGTGTGCTTTCATTGAGAGGTCACTCAATAGAGCTCACTGGAGAGTTCACTTTTGGGTACTGCAAGAGCTATTCTCTCTTGAATCAAACTCTTCCAAATTTTTCTCACTCAATATTTGAATTTCTCATGCATCCTTCAAAGTGGGAGGCTGTAGACCTCTATTGAAGTGACAGTAGAAAACCTCATTTCCATTTAGCATTACGATGAGTGACCATAGACAATTAGCCAAGTCATGCTTTCTCCCAATTTGTTAATTGGAATCCAACTTAAACGTGTGAAGAAATTATTTGCTGGTGGTAACATGGGTCACGGGATCAGGTCTCTAGCAACTTTAATATCTTCTACTAGTCTACCTTGTCATGAAATCCTTAGTCAACACTTCTTCGCTTGCTCTAAATATAAACTGGTTGTCTCGTGGCTCTCTGCTTCCAGGATGGCTTGCGGGTTGCCATGCTGATCAGGGCTTACCAAGTTAGTGGGCACATGAAGGCCAGACTAGACCCTCTGAATTTAGAGATCCGTACTCCACCTGCTGAGTTAGAGCCTCAGAGCTATGGATTCTCCGCTGCTGATATGGACAGAGAGTTTGCGGTTGGTGTGGAAACAATGGCAGGAATATTGGGTGCTGGAAATCAACCGCAGACATTGAAGAACATTATTGCTCGGCTTGAGAAGGCGTATTGTGACACCATAGGGTTTGAATACATGCACATTCAAGACCGGGATAAGTGCAACTGGCTCAGAGACAAGATTGAGGGTCAGGTGACGAATGTAGTATTACCCTTTGAACTTGAAATTTAGTCCAGACCAAATTGACTTTTGTTAACTTCTTTTTTATTGAGAATTCTGTTACAGAGGATTTTTTGATAATGTATTGTCTAGATTTCGTCGGTTTAATCTGGTGAACTGCACGATATATGTTTTAATATCAATTCTTGTAGTCTTGAGCAGCCTGTTGTGTTCTCTCCTGCTCGACGTGCGGAGATTTTCGACCGTCTGGTGTGGGGAACTCATTTTGAAAGCTTTATAGCTCAGAAGTGGATGGCAGCAAAGCGATTCGGCTTAGAGGGATGCGAGACTCTCATTCCTGGAATGAAGGTATGAGTACGTGGTGACATAGGCTCAAACCTTTTTTATTATGACCTACTCTAAAATGACATTCCAGAATAGCCTGCACATTTGCCACAATATCACTGACTATAGCACTTTTATCACACATTCATGTCATAGTGAAAAGGTTGGGACCCCCAGGTGGTGAGGTTAACTAGGTTTAAGTGCTCTTGTGACCCTAGTTCAGAATTATCGTCTAAATGGAACTTTAGAAATAAGTTTTCCTACAAGATTAGAGTTTGCCCGAATGTTTCTTCACTGTTTTTTTAATTTTTCTCCATTTGAAGTCTCCATCCTATTATTGAGACGAGTGTACCTGCAGGAGCTGATTGACTCCGCAGCAGAAGGTGGAGTGGAGAGCGTTGTGATTGGAATGCCTCACCGTGGGCGGCTGAATGTATTGGGGAACGTGGTGCGAAAGCCGCTTCGGCACATCTTCAGTGAGTTCAGTGGGGGCATCAAACCGGTGGGAGAGGATGGGAGCTACATCGGCAGTGGTGATGTGAAGTACCACTTGGGCACATCGTACGACCGGCCCACTCGTAGTGGCAAGAATATCCATCTGTCACTAGTGGCCAACCCAAGCCATTTGGAGGCTGTTGCCCCGGTTGTGATTGGAAAAACGCGTGCCAAGCAGTACTACTCAAATGACAAAGACGGACGGAAGAACATGGCTGTGATCATGCATGGAGATGGCAGCTTTTCTGGCCAGGGAGTCGTGTATGAAACCCTGCACCTGAGCGACCTCCCGAATTACTGTACTGGTGGCAGTATCCACATCGTTGTCAACAACCAGGTCTGTAGAACAACGGTTTCTGTGGTTTTTAGACGCTGTCTTACCGTTTTGTTCCATGTCGCCAATCTCTGGTACTTGCGTTTTGATGCTCTTGTCTGTATTTTCTAGGTTGCTTTCACAACAGACCCCAAATTCAGTCGCTCCTCACCTTACTGCACTGATGTGGCCAAAGCACTTTGCGCCCCAATATTTCATGTGAATGGGGATGATGTGGAAGCAGTTGTGCGTGTGTGTGACTTGGCTGCTAAATGGCGCTGCCACTTCCTTTCTGATGTGATCGTGGATATCGTGTGCTATCGGAGGTAAAATTATCATCACGCCTTCCAGAAGGACTATTTCTGCTATTTCGTGTATAGTTGCAGTAGTATCGAGAGGAAGTTCCTGTGACATGAGTGACTCTTGTTGTATTGCAGGTTTGGACACAATGAGATTGATGAACCTTTCTTTACACAGCCGACCATGTATTCTGTAAGACCTCCACTACTGCCTCATCTTCGCTTACTTTGCATTTGATTGTTATTTTCTAACACTCTCTCATAACAATTTGATTAAGCTGGATGTGAGATTTGCTTCGTTGTTCTTTACTCCAGGTAATTAAAAGCCATCCAAATTCACTGGCTATTTACGAGCAAAAGTGTATTGAAAATGGACTTTTGGGCAAGGAAGAAATAGACAAACTGAAGGCTAAAATAGTTGGGATACTTAATGAAGAATTTGAAAGTAGCAAAGATTATGTTCCAAAAAAGCGCGACTGGCTTGCAGCTTTTTGGGCAGGATTCAAAGGTCCAGAACAGTTGTCTAAAGTACGGAATACAGGGTAAAATAAAGCATTTCAATCTGCATAGTTTTGTCTCGTGTTTTGAAATGAATTTATGACATACTTTTTGTCAGTGTAAACGATTATCATACATTGGATTTTCTGAAACTTGATTTTTCATCAACAACTTGACAGAGTGAAATCCGCGGTATTGAAAGAAGTGGGAAAAGCTATCACAGTGCTTCCTACCACATTTAATCCGCATAAAGCAATTAAGCGAATCTACGAGCAAAGGGCCCAGATGGTGGAAAAGGGAGAAGGATTGGATTGGGCAACTGGTGAAGCACTGGCTTTCGGAACTCTTTTGGTGGAAGGCAATCATGTCCGCCTCAGTGGCCAAGACGTCGAAAGAGGAACTTTCAGCCACCGCCATGCCAAGGTCCATGACCAGAAAAATGGGCAAATCTATTGCCCTCTGGATCATGTGCTGAAAACCCAACCGCCTGATTTCTTTACTGTTTCTAACAGGTATGTGGCAAAATCGAACCTACTCATTGAGCTCAATATTTATGTCTGAATGAATTTGTGTTGAGTTCAAGTGTTTCGTTACTGCCATAAGATTGCTGAAATACATCTCACCATGAGCTTCTTGAATTTTACGATGTGTTGTCACAGCTCTTTGTCAGAATTTGGAGTGTTGGGGTTTGAGCTGGGTTACTCTATGGAAAATCCAAACTCCTTAATTCTCTGGGAAGCCCAGTTCGGTGACTTCTCCAATACTGCACAAGTGATTTTTGACCAATTTATCTCAAGTGGTGAGTCCAAGTGGCTACGCCAAACTGGATTGACTGTGTTGCTCCCACATGGTTACGATGGACAAGGTCCTGAACATTCAAGCGCTCGTCTCGAGCGATATCTTCAGGTACGTAAGACTGCGGGATAGAGTACCTTCTTATGAGATGTGATTATAACTCCTTTCATGGATTTGATATACCATGTTAGTTCAGAGTCAAATTTGACTGAATTTCTTCTCCACCTCATTGTCATCTATTAAGGACACCCGTATAGACTAAATATTTACAGGTATCATGTAAATCTAGATGTGTGACGACAATCCATTCAAGCTTCCAGTGATGGAAGCTGACTCCACGAAGCAATCTCAAGAAATCAACTGGCAAGTCGTCAACGTGACCACGCCTGCCAACTACTTCCATGTACTTCGTCGGCAGGCAAGTTTCTATATAATTTGATTCATGACTTTATCAGGAAGAGATTTTTGATGAGGAGTAATCCGAGTAGTAGCTTCCACTCCAAAATAATTTGCTGCTGCTAAAACAGATTCACCGTGACTTCCGCAAGCCAATGGTTGTTATGGCACCCAAAAATTTGTTGAGGCATCAGAAATGTCGTTCCAACATATCGGAATTTGAAGACACAGGTGAAAACGGCTTCCAACGTTTGATAAAAGACGTCGGCAACCACAAAGACAAGGAAGATAGCATACGTCGTGTTGTTTTCTGTACCGGAAAGGTGTGCATTTTCGTCCCTGAATTAACTGATGCGTGTATTCAACTTGTAATTTTGTCTTGAATATTTCTCAAATAATAAATAGTCCCAATGTTCATGAGTCGATGACTCAATTTTTACTTGGTACTAGTCAACTTACACGCAAACACGTGTTGAAGCCTCTCTTGTTCCGAAACGTAACCAATTTGCTGTAACTAAGGTATTTTCGAGATACTGTATCAGGGGAATGCCCTAGTCCAGGACTGTAATCAAATTGTGCTGATGAGCATACTGAAATTTGCTGTAAAGTCCTTTTGCGTTCCCTTGGTTGTTTCTACCTGAAGTGAAGAGCCTAAGCAGCGGTTATGAAATGTAGAAAGTTCAATGAAAATGAGACATGTATGAAGAAATAGAACCTTGTTTGAACTCATTGTCATAAATAATGAAGTTCTTTTGCTTAATAGAATTGTGACATATACTTCGAGGAAGAGCGGCATTCTAAGATTATCAAATAGGGTTGATGAATTAGTGAGGATTAT
Source organism: Antitrichia curtipendula (assembly GCA_951230915.1). Classification (NCBI taxonomy): domain Eukaryota; kingdom Viridiplantae; phylum Streptophyta; class Bryopsida; order Hypnales; family Leucodontaceae; genus Antitrichia; species Antitrichia curtipendula. The sequence goes on from OX579635.1 coordinate 4,178,762, forward strand.
ATGGAAAGAGTATTTTTCAATTATTCAATTAGTGAGGATTATATTGAGGATTGTATTAACGATTATTTGGAAAGAGACATGAAAATCCTAGACTACACTTGCAATTAGCCACTGCATGGGTTGATTCAAGCAGACTATGGTAACAATAGTGAAATTTGTCATATCAGATCTACTACGAACTTGACGAAGAAAGAGAAAGAGCTGCAGCAAAGGATGTCGCAATATGTAGGGTTGAACAAATATGTCCGTTTCCATTTGACCTCGTGTCACGCGAACTCAAGCGATACCCTAGTACGATCATTCAACCATCATGCTTATTCTTCTTTTTCAATCTGGATCTACTCTATGAAGTAGTTTTCTTAATATCTGAAGGACATCTTTTTTGATTGCGATTCATTTTTTGTTATTATACTTCATTCACAGCAAATATGATGCTAACCAAGTTGAACTGGTGTTCTACCAGAGGCTGAGGTTGTGTGGTGTCAAGAGGAACCAATGAACATGGGTGCATTTCTCTACGTTTTTCCACGTTTGGGGACGAGCATGAAAAATGCAAGTCGGGGTAAACTTGAGGATATCAAGTATGCAGGAAGACCTGCTGCTGCGTCCCCTGCAACAGGATTTGGCAAGCTCCATACGCAAGAGCAGAAAGAGGTCGTTGCAAGGGCGATTCAGAAATCACCTCTTGTCTTGATCGAGTGAGTACTTCCGTGTACTCAACATTCGCCAATTTTAAAATGAGTACTACCTTAATTTAGTTAGTTGATATTGGTCATCTCCAACCAGGAACCTCAATTTCCAGCACTGAAATCAAAAGTTCCATTTAGTTCAAACAATTTCACTCAGAAATGCTTGAAAAATTTAACGGACTCAAAATCTTTGTAGGAAATAAAATAAAGGAACTATTTCATTTCTCATCAAATTCCAGTTACGATCGGATCAAAAATCAACAAATAAATTAAGTGACATATAATCAATAGTGCGTAATTACCTTATTATATCCCAAGCGGACGATTCACACAATTCATTCCGCGTACATAACTTTGGAAAACGGGTTTGGGGTGAAGAAACAGTCATTCTTGAGATCGAGCAGGGATTCGTGTTTGGTAGAGACAGATATACCACAATACAATATAGGGGACAATAATTATATATGTTATGCTCTGATGAAGCAGTCATTTTTTTGAGGACTTCGATTCACATCTTTATCATGACGAGCAAATTGACAAAGCATCGATCATTCCGGGTAAGCGTTTCTTGCTTGATCAGCTGCCTGTTCTGGTTTTAGAGCTTGTTTTTCACTTTCGATGGTTAGGTACGAGCCTGAGAGTAAGAATTCTTTTTCAAGATCGATTTGTTCAAAGGAAGCTTAAATCTAATTAAGGTGAAGGTGAAGGAGAGCAAGGGTGATAGGATTGTGAGAAGAGGATATTGGAGAATAAGAATGGGACCAGATTAATTAGAAGCACTTCCAGTGTCCGATGGAAGTGCTTTAGTATGCTATGTATGACGTTGAAATTTCTGAGTGAGTCCGAATGCATCAAGCCGATCCACAAAACGTCAATTTCGTGGAATTGGCGTCAGAGTTTTATCTTGGGTAATTTAATGACTTCAGAGAAACCAAATCTCGGCAAGCTGGACTTGTGCACATCAGCTGAGCTGCTTCTCCTCCATTCTTTCCCGAGAAACGTGACAAAGACGTGGTATATGAAATTGGTATATCCCCGTGAAAATGGATATACCACAAAGGTACCGTGTACAAAAATGTCTCAGATACTCCTGTGAAAACGGATAATTTTAAAGCATTTCAGCCTGTTGGATATGGGGAATTTGTTGAGTAAATTGAGCTCAATGTGTGTGAAAATAAGGATGAGGAAGAATGCAAAAAAATGGAATTTTTTTCCCTCAAGAATGAATATTTTATTCAATATAAATGTAGCCTCCTCTTTTCATCTGGATCCATTCTTGTCTCATAGCTTCACTTAAAACAGCTACCTTTTGAACTTGTCAATCCTAATCAAGTGTGACCCAATCAAGTGTGAGTAAATGGAATCTTTTTCAATCAACAATAGAGCCAGCTATTGTCCTTTTCAGGACACCCTACTGTGCTTGCGAGGGTCACTCAATGTATTCTTTGGACATCACGTGCAAACAAAATCTTTGACCCCCTATCTAATATGGTAAAAAAATCATTTAAATAGTTTGAAAAAATTATAGTATGTTTTACTATGTTGGAAGTTTATATTAAAAAAATTTGAAATTTTTTTTATTTGAAATAATTCCTTACAAATTTTATAAGAAAATAAATACACTATATAGTTGGGAAAAAAATTCAGCTCCCTATTTTATATGGTAAATAATATTTTAGAAATCATTTTAAATTGCCAATAAAATGAAGGCTTGGTTAAGTTTATGCATACCAAAGCGTGTACCAAAGTTGGATACAATTTTCATTTAATGCAAACTTGATAAATATTTGAAGTGAAAATACAACCATTTTAGTGCAATCTTCAATTGTGCATTTGGATATCTTATTGAATTCAATTGAATCCAAATTTTTTTCACATAAAAGATATATTGATTATGCAACAACATCCAAAATTTTGGAACTAAATCAAAATTTATTAAAAAAAAAATAGGGATTGAAAATTTACTTAATTGCACATGATATCCAAAGCATACATGATTGAGTGACCCCCCTGAGCTACTGTGCCATTAGAAGGGGCTTCTTCATTATTGGATATTCCTACTATAAAGGCTATGGAAATGTTTACTTTGTATCATTTTGTGAGGCTTATCCAATGGAAGAGATTCTTTATTCTAAGTACCTTTGAGATAAATTTATTTAACTATTACTTTATAATTGTAGATAACACGGATATTTCTTAAAATTAATAAGTCCACTAAAAATAGTAAGACTTCTCAAACTTTATAAAAACTAATAACAACTTTGTCAAAAATCTTTCTATCCAAAATATCTTTGCCATTCAATATTATAGAGTATTTACTTTTTACTATTGCTACTAGTTTGAAAGTCTTTGAAAATTCGTTTTGTGCATAGAACATAAAAGAAAATGTTAAAAATAAAATAAGATATAAAATAGATTCTAAATAAAGTTAAGGGAATCACCTTGATGAATTTTAAAAAAATAACCTAATTTTATGTTTAATCCCTAGAGGACCAACATGCAATTTTTGAGCAACATAGAAATTTTGAGCAAGTACGTGTGGCTGGAGATTTGCATATTTCAGGCTGAATTCTAGTAGAAGGTCGGGACAAAGAATATATTTCATATGCATTAAATTTCATGACATTTGAAAATATGAGTCAAAAGTTATGGCCCAATATATTACTTTTTTGTAAATGCACAATCTAAGGCAGATTAGGAAAAATCACTTTTTTCAAAAACAAAAAATTGAAATTGGTTTTCTAGAGTTATATATATATGGAAATTTTTTAATCATTCCATCTCAATCATTGAGTCAAAGTTATGAGGAGTTTTAGTTTGCAAGCAATTCTGGATTCTCCACTCTAAAATAAACTTTGAAGTCTATTATTTAACTCAATTATCAATATTTATAAAAAAAGATCATAGGATGTAGAATGTTTATTACAACATTTCAACCATTGGAATTGACATTTTTCAATTCCATAACGAAACTCTTAACAATTTTGTATTTTGAATCATTTTCTACTTCTTTCTACTTACTATTTTATTCCTATATTGTACAATTCCAAATGTTCTGAAATTTTTCAAGCATGTCACCAACTTGCCTTGAAGAATAAATACAAAGAAGCACTACCATTTTGGACATTTTTTTATACAAATGTGAACTTGTGAAGTGCAATGCCTGATTTTTTGCAGGGCCTCAAATATTTTTTTGTCACTTCAAATGCTAATATCTTGCAATCTACATAGTGGATTTTTTTTTAATTTTTCACATCTTCTCAAACTAGTGTACTACAAGTTCCCATGGTTCTATGTTCCAAAATGGTTTTTTTCCAAAACTTGGTACTTGTACTAGAAATAGCAGTTTTAGAGTATTTTTGGTGAAAACATAGTTACGGCCCTATAGGGGTTAAAGTAATAAAAATCTTAAGTTTATCAAACAAACACTTACTCTGAGCTAGAGAACAATTTAATGCTTAACCTTTCATTGCCTAAAGGGACCAAAAGTGTTCTCACAGTTTCAAGTCCAATTCAAAGTGTTGTAACTCTTGCATCCAATGTCCAAATTTAATCAAACTTATTAGAAAAGTTGTGCTCTCTCTTCTAGTTTATGTGATAAATTTTTTAGATCAATCCAAGATGTACTGATTTTTTGGAAGCCAATCAAAGTTCACAGGCTCAATTTGAGTTCACCAAACTGCATTTGAAGGCTGCAACTTCGGGGGCTTGTATCTCCTTCATCCAATGTTTTTTTCCAATAAAATTTGTTGAATTATTTTTCCATTGAATTATAGTTAATGTGTAAAATTTTTATGCCAATCCAAGTTGTTTTGAATGTTTGGGAGCAATTTGAAGTTCAAAATCCCAACATTTTTGGATTACAATGAACTTTGGCGGCTTGTTTCTTCTTTATACATTGTCAGTTTTCAATTTTTTAAAATTGGAAAAGTTGTGCATACTAGTGTAGTTTATGTGGATAAAATTTGATATCAATTCCAAAAGTTATGAGTGATTGAGAAGCATTTTAGTAGGAGGGGATCATTCTTAGATGTGTTTTTTGCAACTTGTTTTGTTATTTTTTTGACATTTGAAAGTCATTTTGTAGACACAATTAGTCAATTGAATGATATTTTTTTCACCAATGTGTTTGTATATTGGTTTTGAATTACTTTGTAGTTTGAAGTTTTTTCACTAGAGTAGGTTTAGAAACTGAACTTCACTTCTAAATGTGTTGCTAGGAAAATTTCAACATCCTTTTTCAACACTAAAACATTATAATCTTGCAATCTACATAGCCAAATGACTCCAAATTTGATTCACGTCATCTACAACATACACACTACAAGATTGTACGATTGAAATCTCTATAACTGAGTCTACCTACATTTAAATTATGAAATTACTACCATCTGTAGAAACTGATGCCATTGGGTGCTCCTACCTTATATAAGGGTATAGGATTTAGGGTTTAGCAAAGGCGGATAGGCAAGCACTCGTCAAGCAAACATGGTAGACATCTGGACGGACGGCTAAGCGAACAAACAAGCAGTCATCAGGTGGATCGGGTGGACGGGCAAACAATTGTTCAAGCAAACGCAATCCACCAATATATTGGCCATCCTCTAACCGCAATTGGCTGTCTGCCATAAAACACAGAAATTGTTCTGAAAGTAGATTTTTAGACCTCATTCTAGCATAGTAAAATATCTTTTTTCAAAAAACTTTGAACTAGAAAAAGTATGGATATCAAGCTAAGTTTTATCTCCAGAAATCTGTTTTAGGTTTTTACACTCCACCTAAGAGTTGTAGACAGATTTTAGAGAGGGTTTTTGAGAACATAAAAAAATTTGTCCTTCCAATCTTCTCTGAAATTTGTTCCTAACTTTGAAATTTAGTTGAAGTGTCAAACCCTCAAATTGACTTTTGAAGATAAAACTATTTTGATAACCACACTTTTTCTAGTTCAAAGTTTTAAAAAAGAAGCTATTCTACTATGCTAAAATGAAGTTTGAAAATCTACTTTTAGCTCAATTTCTACATTTTCCGGCGGATGGCAGACGGCCTAGTAGACAATGCACGGTGGACGAAGTCCACCAGCATGTTGGCTGCCCGCCGTCCACAATTGGCCGTCTGTTGACTGTAGATGGCAGTTGGCCGTCCATTGTCCGCAATTGGCTGTTGTCTACCATCTGCTTCCACAACCGTCCGTCTGTCGGCCATTTATCACCGTCCGCCATGGTATACCGTCTACCTATTACACTAAATCTGGCGGCGGACAGCATATGGGGATGCAACATCCCCATTTTCTACATGTCCATTTTCAAACGTTTAGAAAATGGATGTAATTTTACCTTAGATGTTGAAATTCGCTAACCGTACTCACTACCGGTCAAAAAGTTGGCAGTCTCTTCATATTTATTGCAATGATTGGCTCTTGCTGTAGGTGGAATTGGAAAAAAGAAAATGGAGTATACTAGACACATGTTTAATACGAGATCCTAAACCTTGAACTAGGGTAGTTAGAGCCAACTGTATTACAACTCCCTGAACTCCTATAGATCTCAAACGTAAAACTTGCCACTAGCTTCCAAACGTAAATAAAAAATAAATGTACATCACTACACACTGCATTGTTTTTCCTTGAGGCCCTTCTTTTTGAGAATCCGATACTTGTCTTTGAGATTTATGTCAGTACGTCTTTAGAAAACAGGAAGATTATTTGCAAGTATAGTCTTTCAAATATTGTCCATGTTTCTTGACCCCCGCACAATACACGCATCTTTAGTCTTTGTGAAATATCGAGCTTAGGATTACATGAGTGTTCTAGGGGAGTTGGATTTTCGAAGGTGGAGTTTTTTTTTATCTATCCCTCATCCAAAGTCTCACTCTCAAATAGGCCAAAGTAGGCCAATCACTTTAAAGTGATGAACCTAAGTAGATGGATGAGGTCGTTTGTTACTTTATTGTCCGTCACTGTACTATAATGAGATCTGCTCCGATTGTTTCCGTAAGTTGTTGTAGAAGGTCTAAGGTCTAAGGTTGCACAGATTGGATTTCATTTCGATGATGAAGGTATAAGTTTTTTTATTGTTGACTTGGGGTGCATTTTTGAGATTGTTCATGATTTTTGAACGCCTTGCATTTTAGGATTTGTATCTATTTCTCTTGTAATGCTGGTCGTCAAGATTTGTTTTCCTACTAGTTGTCAAGATTTGCTTCCTGTTGTTAAGCTTGTTTGCTTGTTTAGCTAGTTAGCTTGGTTAGCTAGTTTGTTGGTTTGCTTGTTTGCTTGTTTGTTGGTTAGATTTGGTTCCCTCATCAATATAAGATTTACTATTTATTTAGATTTACTATAAGATTTGCTATAAGATTTACTCATTCCATATTCGGAATACAACAATTTTCATTTGATTGTTTGTTTCCTTGGTTAGCTTGTTTGCCTTGTGTATTTGCTATATGAGCTTTGATCTTTTATTCTCTTTCCAAAAATATAAGATTCACAAAATGATGCAATTTTGGATTTTGGTAGGTTGCTGAATTTTTTGTTGAGATTGCAGGTAATATTTTTATGGAAAATGAAGACAGAGTAAAACACCATCTTTAGTACTCTACAATGTAACACAAACCTTGGAGAAAGAACTAGCTGGCTACTCAAATATATACATCATTTGATTTTTGACCAAGTGAAAGACCTGCGACGACCTCATTGCATACATCCATGAGTATGAGTTTGTAGCAGTTGTTGAGACTTCCGCTAGCTAAGGTAATGGTGTGAATTAGTAATGAGTGCTAAGCTCTAGTTGATCTTCTCCAACGTATTGAAGGATAAAGTACTCAAACTGCCTAGTTTTTTTGGTTATCTTTTTGTCATTTTATCAGATGTTTTAAAACTAGAAATTGTCCACTTAAGAGTTGAAACTGAATTTTGGGGAGTCAAAGCTTCTTGAAATATTTTTGATTTTTTAGTAAATTTTTCTTGAAAGACAAAAGAAATCAACATCTAATCCAAGTTGTTTCATATTTTTTGGAGCTTTGTGGATTTAGTTGTAAAATTTTGAAGTTGAAATGGCTTAAGGCTCTAAAATCGTCCACCTCCTAAAATGTGCATTGTTTGTACATTATTGAAGGCTATGAAATAGAAACATATAGAGAGAGAGAGAGAGAGAGAGAGAGAGAGAGAGAGAGAGATAGAGAGAGAGAGAGAGAGAGAGAGAGAGAGAGAGAGAGAGAGAGAGAGAGAGAGAGAGAGATGAGAGAGAGAGAGAGAGAGAGAGATGAGAGAGAGAGAGAGAGAGAGAGAGAGAGAGAGAGAGAGAGAGAGAGAGAGAGAGAGAGAGAGAGAGAGAGAGAGAGAGAGAGAATTGATTTCAAGTGTTGAACACGTTAGATTGGTTCTTTAATATTACCATGTATTGGAGAATATTTTAAAATTAGAGTTATTTTTGAACTCATCCTAAGTAGGATTACTGACCATGTTTTGATTAAAAAAGAGTAAATCTAATGAATAGTGCAATGAATTGGTGTTGCCTTCCTGTGTATTGGTAGTTTTATCATGAATTTGAATTAGTATTGATCTTTAAGGATATATTTATTGTAAGATTATGTATGTGTAACAAATGGGCTCTATTTGATGCTATGTTTAGAACTTTGATTTAGGCATTTGAGTTCTCTATGCTTATACTTTGTTGTAATCATTTGCCACCACTTTTTATAGACAAAAATAATGCACTAAAATGATTACTACAAACCAAATATGAACTATAGGAAAGATTTACGTAGTTTTCACTACTCTTTCTTTTTATCTTCATCAGTTCATCAACTTAGTGACATCTTTACTTTACAAAATCAAATGTAAAATCTTTATATTTTTTTATTTTTGTAGAACCATTTGCCTTTAGGTTAGCATTAAATACATCAGTTACTTTGAAGGCCCAAATACTATTACAACTGCAACAAATTGGCATTGTGAAATATTTCTCTATTACTCTATTTTTTTCTTGAAAAATTCATGTGCTTGAAGTTTTGAACAGGGTAATACATAGAAATACTATCTTTCAAAATCATTTGGTTGTTGATACATTTCATTATAGAGGTTGATATTGTGGATTCATTAATTTTTTAATTTGAATTATTAAAAAATACTTAATGATCATTGTTTATATTTGAAATTTAACTCTTTTATAATGTGGATTTCAAGATGTATGGAATCTCAAAGTTTTGGAGATAGTCCTCAAGTCTCCGAGACTTTGTGAAGACCTCGTTGTTCCCTGAGAGGTGCATCCGGTACCTCCAATATTGCCTTCACAATATTCTTCTCTACTTAAATGTCCCACTTCTATAAAATGTGGTGGATGTGAATGGGTTATAATCAATGTGATCAAGGCTATTTTAAATCAATTCAAACAAGATGATCATAAAGACATTTTTTTATGGATTTATCCATCACTAACACCAAAATGGAGTATGCAGCCAGGCTTAGATGAATATTTACTGAATCCTTTGAGTGTTAGGCATCTAGAATGGCAATTGGGCATTTCTATATGCTCACAATAGTGTCCAACTTGCCAAAAACAAAGTTATTTGAGATTCAAAACATTTTCGTTACTAAGGCATGTTCATAACTTGCAATATAATTATTATTTCACATCCACAGTTTACACTTGTGCAACCAAATGTGGTAGAACATGTTCTATCATGGATGAAAATATTGTTTTAAAAAACAACATCATTCCTTATGAGGCATTTCTGCAATGTCCAGTGCGAGTATTTCATACATTCAATTGTTTGGACTATTTTTTTAGTTCAATCAATGTATGATTTGACAACAAGTCAGGCAGGAATTAATGATTTTATAGCCATGGTCAAAAAAGCTTGAACATCTTATTTTATGTTGTAATCCCTAGCATGGAAAGGACATTTTGATTATTACAGTGGGGTGGTACAAGGCCACTCTTATACTATATCAAAAGAGACTTTTCCAAATTTTCCTATGTTTTTTCAACATTGCAGTGGATTTAATGGAACATCAAGTCCCTCAAGGCAAATTACAACATCTATTTTTGAAGCCTAACAAGCCAACCAAAAACAATTTTTTCAATGGTTAGAAGGTGGTTTAATAGGGTCCAATTTGGCAGCAGATCATCATCATAATGTACCTACTAGAATTCAAATGGATGGTCCTACAACGGGTCAAAAATTTGCACCTATAGATGGACTATTTGTTGTTATGAATGAAAAACATCAAATTATTGCTCAACGGTGGACTAATTCTACAACTAATGAAGAACGTATAGACCTTGTCAAAAAATTGAAACTGCAATACTCTAAGCAATTGCAAAATATTGATCCTATTATGTATTTGGATAAATGTTGTGATGATTGTCAATGGTTTTAGAAGCATTTCCACAAAGTTGTATTTTCCTTGATAATTTTCATTTGATTATTCAATATCAAGATAATTCAAATGCAACTAAAAAGCTTGACATTCTTTATTCATGAATAATGTGTCCAAGACCAGCATCTAAACATATTATTGGAGAGTCATTGATAAGATGTTATAAGACACATAAAAAACATTTTATGAAGTATTTGAATTTTGAATCCTCTTACAGAGCTTCCACGTGAGATATTGAATTGTTTTTTTAGACGTTTATTATGGTGTGGCTCTTCATGATAGAAATGAAAACCTTCGAGCTTCATTTCCAGAGTCATGTGGGATTTCATTTGGTGATGCACTCACTACTGCATTAATATGTGGATGGAATTTTTGTGGAGAAGTACAATTCAATGATAAATGGACGCACTTACCAATATCAACAATGCACATTATTTTGGCACAAGACTTAGCCCTATGCTCTAGGTCGAATTTGCCTTCTACAAATGGAGTGTGTACCATGTTCTATCTGTTGCCATTATTGCTACATGATTGTGATAATGAGTTTGGCATCACCAATTCCTATTTTGAATCATTACCATTGTTGCCAACATTGCCTCGTGTTTCGTGTAACCAAAAAAGAGGTTTTAATGTTGGCATTACATCATTGGTTGATTATGCTATTTGAAATAATTACACATTTGATCCGATTGTAGAGCAAGTGGTTAATGCTACACAACAATTTTGTAATGAAAATTTAGACTTGAATAGCTATCACATTGCATCAAATGAAGAAGATCATATTATTTCTAGAGCGGCTCAAAAAAACATTGGCAATCCACTAAAAAGTTTTAATTATAATGCGCTCTTTTGAGTTTGGGATGTATGCATTTCTGCCATTTGATAGAGTGATTTCTCTTTCAAGGCCTATTTGTGCCCTAAACATTGCAAAGTTTAAAACAACAATTACTTGATATGGTTGCAATGGTCAATGGTACAATTCCAAACTACATTTCAAACTACAATACAAACTTCAAGTATTATCAACACCCTTTATACGACACCTTCATGTCTTAGAAAAGAAGCGCAAGCTATGCAAGATATTGGTGCATCATATGTCATTCATGAAGAAGAAAATGTATGCATCCTTGATATTATTAGTATTCCTTTTGTGGCAAATGTTTTACCTCCAACTTCACGATACTCTACATTATCATTAGATGAAGCATTATTGGCTACGATAAAAGATGAGCAAATTGTGTCTAAGTCAGTTCGCTAGAAAGTTTCTATAATGCCCCAGTGGAATGCTTTAGCATCCAAGGATATTTTGAGATTTCATGAATGTTCACATGAACAACTTAGAAGACGGTATAAGTATTTGCAAACTCAACTTTCAATCCTACCATCTTCTAATTTTGATGTTATAGGTGATATTTAAAGAGGTATCATTGAAGAGGTTGTAGCAAATTAACCAATAACATTGCCTTCGATTGATTCAGATTCCTTACAAGTACAAAGATTTGAATCTATATATTAGCCTCACTATGTACCAAAAAGATGCGAACATCCTTTTTTGTTCAATTAACACACATACTCTTTTTGTAAAAAATCCAGAGCCGTTGATATTTTATAAAAAAATTTGCCCCCCCTCTTGATCACTATTGATCCAATTTAATACAAAATACAAATATGAATACAAATACGGATATAACTATTAGAACTCACGTACAAATACAAATATGCATACAAAATATGAATACGGATACAAAATACAATAGATGGATATGGATACAATTACAGATACGAATTTAGGGATACAAATACAAATACGGATCCAGCAATATATTCCATATGGTTTGTATCTGAGGACTCCCCTAAAAATTACAAATAGGGGTAGGGGGGGAGTTTTTAAAAAATCAACAATTGTTATTCATATCAAATGCAATGTGATTAATACAATGTGACTATGTGCCCAGAAGATGCAAGCAATGCATCTTCTGGGTATTACAGTCATTTGTCTTTGTAATCATTAGAAAAAATCAAGGGCCTTTGGAAGGCCGCCAAAAAGTAACCAAACCAAACTATTAAAAGGTTAGTCTAACAACCGCAAAAGTGTCCAAAGCGAGTAGTCAGACCAGTTGACTTTCGCAAAAATAGTTAGGCCATGACTATTTTTGAAAAAAAAAATGTATTTGCAATTTAGTTTAGTTTAGTTTAGTTTTTAAACACTTGGACCATTGTATCCGCAATTTAGTTTAGTTTAGTTTAGTTTTCAAACACTTGGACCATTGTATCCGCAATTTTTAATGTTACAAACAGTGTTTAAACTTAATTTTTTTTCAATGAAGTCAAATTAAATGCAATCAAGCCACAAAATTTGGCATAATTAGATTTAATTTGACTTCATTGAAAAAAAGAAGTTTCAAATAAGCCAAATTAATTGGCTATTGAAGCTATTTGCCATTGACAACTAGCTTTAATAGCCACTTAATTTGGTTTATTTGAAACCAAAATGAACTTAATTTGTAAGTTACAAGTGAGAAGAGGAGGTCTTCATGGAATTGGGCTTGTGGTAGAGTTTATATACAACCCATGTGAGATATGTATCTTCACTCTTTTTAACCCATAAATGACGTAGAGGACTTTTTTGGCCAATGAATGACAAAGAATCTCTTTATTTAGGTCAGAAGTGCAACTATTCATCTTCCAAATTTTGTGTGGAAAGGGAACATCTTCTACAATAGTTTGTCTTCCAATGAATGCTTTTTCATTTTTTTAAGCCAACAAATTTACACGGTACCTAAACAAATGATTTTCATGGTGATCAGCTTATTGATGGAAGATTAAGGTATATATAGAGAGAGAGATAGAGTAGATTTTTATTATACACCCCAAGACTAGGCGTTTTCTAACTATGCTTAATCTTATCAATTACAATCTCAAACTTTTGTACCATTGATATAATAATAGCATGACAGATTAAAACACATGCAATTGTAATACTACAACTCTTTAGAGCATGTTGGACAGGAAGATTGGAGGAATATGTGTCAAACACTCATTCGATGGTGTGCAAGAACTATTAAGTCCAGATCAGCTTATTCATTTGAAATACTACGAGTCATACATCTCCTAATTTTTTTGATGGTTGATTTGCTGAATCCCTAAATTAGAATACTTTGGATACATAGTGCTTCTCAAAGTCTTGCATTTGAGACAAAGGTTTGAACATGTATATGCTACTATTGCATTGAAATGCAAGTGTGATAAAATCGTGGACTTATTGTACATAAACTATACTTACTATATGAACAGTTGAATCAAATTTATAGCTAGGCATTGTTCAAAAAATTTGTGAGGACAAAGTGAAGAAGCAAAAACTACTCTAAAGAATGGTGACTAGTCTGTAGGTTGGTTATGAAATCATTTAGCCATAAGAGCATAAAAAAAAACCTTTTGAGCAATCTAGATGTTATGTTGAGGGAGCTGCCTCACTTGCATCCATGGCCGCAAAACAAACACATAGTCAATTTTTGGTCGTGTGTAAGGTGTCTTCAGTAGTATTCCAGTTGTTATCCTTGTTACAACACAAGCAATAGCAAGTCATAAAAGGTTTTCTCATCATTAAGCATGTAACACTATTGTCTTTCATTGTGCTCTCTTGAAGTTTAGAATATCAACATGAAACCTTGCTAGCCAATGGTGCAAAGGCGATGTGCTTGCACTATCATAAATCACCAGCTATATGTTGTGGTAATCGCTTCGTCTGCATCAACTCAAGACTGACTAGCTAGAAGACTCTCGTTCAGCATCAACACCGAATGGTCCATGTGTAGGAGAGTTGGAGAGGCATTACTCATCTGTTGTTACTCCATGCAAGAGGAGCAACATTGCATTAGCAACTAGTTAACTAGCATAGTGAGCCACAACGACTGAGAACCATCACTAGAAGAAACCTGGGGGGGGTTTTATGTCTAAAAACTGGACGTCAAATATTGTGGACATCAAACATAACATTAGGATGCTAGTTTTGACATCAAATTGGAGTAACTAGATTGGTATATTCCAATTTAGTTAAAATTGACACTATTCATTGCATCAAATTGGAGTAATTAGATTGGTATACTGCAATTTTAACTCCTATCATACTTCATGTTGATAATCAACACTCATGGACATGTGGCTTTGGGGTTTTGCGATATGTACAATAATTGATTTATAAAAAATAATTAAATTTATTTTTGTTTCTTGAATGGGACAGTCTGCTAGGTTCCTGAATGGAACTAAGCCAGAGAGAGAGAGAGACATTACATTTTATTTTTAATTGATTTAAAAGCTCAATTCTTTTCTTTTTATATCTTTTTTTTTTCCCTTGTTTTTCCCCTCTTTCCCTTTCTTTTTCTTCTCTCCCTCCCCCTCTCCCTCTTTTTGCCCTTTTATCTTAGAGTAGGTCTTGGTGCCCCCCTCCCACTAGCGGACATTGCAATTGCAATGGTGAAAAATTTCACTTCAAAATTATCACCATTTGTGAGATATAGCAACTGTGGCTTTAGAATCTTTTAGTTTGATTTTGCTTTCGCGGATTGATTATGAAGAATTTTAAAGTAAGAGTTACAGTTCTAGAAAGGGCTCAATGAGAGCTTTTCAAAAATATCTTGTTTGGTTGAAATAAAAACTTTCATTTTTGATCCTATATGAAGGATTGGAGAAAGTTGGACTTTTGTATATGGTTTGTTATTTCTTTTTGGATTGAATGGAGTTGTAGGTCCTTATCATGAGATTGTAGGGTGACATAGCATTTTGTCATTAGTATTTTTAAAGGATTTTGAAGCATCTACAAGGTAGTGCATTTAGTTTAGACCAAAAATAGATAATGACTAGGATCATTTCATAAGGGTCAATTTTTGTACATTTGCACAAAGAAGGGCAATTATTTTTAGATTAGAAGATGATGTAGATTTTTTTTTCTAAAGATTTCATGATGATGTGGTACTCCTAGATTGGACATTATATGAATGAGCTATAAAAGAATGGAATTTCATTCTTCAAACTTCATCCATCAATTGTCACCATTGAATGAATTGGATGATAAAATGTAATACATTTTTGGAAAGTCACTTCATGCATCTCTACATGCATCTATATAGTGGTGCCTTTACTTTTGGCCAAAACTAAAATATCATCTATGGATATTCAGAGAAGGTGCAATTACAGAGACAGAGGAGGAGTACGTGTTGTCCACATTTTCCTTCTGCATTTTGAGCTTTCTTTTTTTCGGTTTGTGAGTCAGCGCCGAAGCTTTGAAGCTCCGAAGCTGACGAGACTTCCGAAAGCAAGTAAGCTTAGGTCAAGTGCAGGGAGAGTCATGAATGCACTCGCAAGTTAATAAGGTAGCTCTAACTTACTTCCTTGAGTGCCAATTGACAGAGCCTTTTCATATTCACTAGTCTCTGCAATCATCAAGCTCCCTGCAATCTCTTCAATTGTGTTGCACTGTCTGTAAAGAATTCAATTTTACAGTAACAAAATCGACCTAGGAAGCTTGTTCTGATTGTAAAAGCTTTGGATTTAGCACAGGGGTTGTGAATCTCGTCGATCGTCTTGTTGGGATCCCACGACAGAGACCCATCTTCTGGAATCGGGGTTGCACGAATTGGAAGCTATGGCGCATTGATGAGGGATTAGGTTACCTCTGAGGTCATGCCCTGGGCGGAAGCGAGTGGCGGAACTAGAGGAGCATCCCACTGTTGCAGAAATTGAAGGTAAATCAGCATAAGACACGATTTGAAGAGTATTTGAAGCCAAAAGTGTTGGTGATGGGAGGAAATTTCATCGGTGATGTGACTCTCTTTGCTTTAGTGCTTGGATCGAATGTTTGCGATGCGGTTGCAGTAACAGTATATATTGTTTTTTAGTTAGCCTGAGCCTGGATTTGAGATGTAATCAAACCCCTGCCTCTCTTCACCGCTCGTAGTGGCTCTCTTCTCTGGCAGTTTTGTTTTTTCTTCTTCTTTGGAATGTTACACCTCTGTGATGTGACACTTTATTATATGACCGAGATTATGTTTCTACCACTTGAGAAACAGTTGTGAGGAGTGCTTATATGTCACCATTACATTAGGGTTTCTGGCATGTAAAATTTGAGAGCTGAGACAGCATCCTTGTTGAGGCTCGTGGGTGTGTTCGCAGAGGATCTGATATTAGGGCACGGAATTATGGTAGTGTATGTTGAGTGTATGGAATCCAGCTCTTTCACTAACAATATTGATCATGTGTCTCAGAGGATGCTTTTTCTCGGAGGTAGAGAAAGGCAATGAAAGTGATCCATGGGTCAAATCCGAGGCTGTTATGGTGACGATGGAGAGCCTTAGTATGTGGCGGAGCCCTACCTTTGCATACCGGGCCGTGCAAGTTCTTATTGTTGTTCTAGCTCTCTTGTTGATCTCCCCAGTGGAGGCCTACCGAGAAAATGGTGTTGAGAAGGAAACGGGAGCCGTCCAGAACAAAAAAATGGATGTGGGAGATCAGTTTGTTGTTGTTCCAGGTCCAGAGGTGCCCGTTTCAACTGTGGCATGGCTGACTCTGGCCATGGCAGCTGCAACTGGGCTGGGTGCAGTGCCGTTCTTCTTCGTGCAGCTGGAGCCCCGGTGGGGCGGCATTTGCAACGGGGTGGCGTCTGGCGTGATGCTGGCAGCCAGCTTTGATCTCATTCAAGAGGGGCAAAGGTATGGTGGCGGCAGCTGGGTGGTGATCGGGATTTTATCCGGCGGTTTGTTCATCCTCCTCAGTCAGCAAATTGTGCATCAGAATTTCGGCGAAGTGAGCATGCTGGATGTCAAGGGGGCGGATGTGCCGAAGATGATTTTGGTGGTCTCCATCATGACCTTGCATTCCTTTGGTGAAGGTTCAGGAGTCGGGGTCTCGTTTGCAGGTCCGAAGGGGTTATCTCAGGGCTTAATGGTCACCATCGCCATTGCGGTCCATAACATTCCGGAGGGGTTGGCGGTGAGCTTGCTGCTATCGTCTCAGGGCTTGTCACCCAAGCAGTCTATGTTGTGGAGCATCTTCACATCGTTACCCCAGCCTCTGGTTGCCGTTCCTGCATTCTTATGTGCTGAAGCCTTCCAGAAGTTTCTGCCCTTCTGCATGGGCTTTGCAGGGGGCTGCATGATCTGGATGGTCATGGCCGAAGTGATGCCCGACAGTTTCAAAGACGCAGGAAAATCCGAGGTCGCCACCGCTGCCACTCTTGCCGTGACGTTCATGGAGGCTCTTAGTGCGTTGCTGGAAGGGAGCGAAGGAGCGAAGCAACCGGATATGTTCTTGGCTTTCCTTAGCTTTGGAATAGGCCCCTTAGTCGGGGCTGTGATCCACATGCTGCTAGTGAGCTCCGTCAAGCTGCCAGTGGTTATGGCTACTGGAATTGGAGAAGGGGTTGCCTTAGTGGTAGCCACGTGGAAACCTTTACAAATGCTGCTGGATGGGAAGATGAATATCTTTCAGATTTTCCTCCTTTTTTGTGCAGGGGCGATTTTGCACTTTCTGCTTCGAAACTATGTCGAATCTAAATCCAAGTCTAAGGGAGAGATTTTTCTACCTGGTTCTGTGATGAGCCCTATGGCAAGGAGGGCTTGCTTGGCTGCTTTTATGATTTGGTTTTACTCTTTTGTCGAGGGATTGGCAATGGGTGTTGCCGCAACGAGTGGGTACAACCGGTACTTACTGTTTCCTGTGGCACTTCACGGCCTACCGCGTGGAGTTGGTGTGGGAAGCGTAGTGTATGGAGCTACGGGTAGCAAAAAGGGCTCCTCTTTAGCAGCTACTCTCACTTGTTTGGCAGGTCCCATTGGAGCTTTCTGTGCAGCACTGACTGGATTCGGTCCAAGCGGGCTTGAATATGGGATTGTCCTGGCAGGTGGTAGCCTTTTCCCGTGGTCCCGTGTGCTGAGAGGCCGGCGAGCTCCGAAGGGGAGTGATCCGAAGACCACATATTTCGGCATGTCTATGGGTATAATGTTGACAATGATGTGTTTAGTCACCACACGGCTTGTCTGCCTGCATACGCCTTATTGCGGCACTTCCTTGTAGCTGTAAGGAAAGTCGAGTAATTAGTCTGTTTTAGGTGAAATCTGTAACGCTTTTGCACACTCGGTTGCTTTTGGATGCATCCAAGCATGAGTAATAGTTATGAGCCTCAGGGACTTTGGTCAATATGTACCATGATTCTAGGAACTAGTTCCCTTCAAGATTTTTTCATGAAGACATTTCTATCTTGCCCTGAAGGATTGGCGGCAATTATTATAGAATCAACTGATTTCAGCAGAGACTTAATGTTTGAAGCATGACTTGGCGTAATGTAGATGTTTTATTACTAATGTGTCGACCAGTGTTAACGTATGCTCCAAGTCTTCAATTTATTTCTGGAACAACAAGAATGGCTTACTTGGAAACTGTTATACCGTTCTTTATGTTTGGTTGTTCTTGACTTTCGAAACCAGCTTGCTACCTGCAGTGTTGATTACAGCATCACAACCTCCTGAGTGACGATTCTATTTTAATTTGACCTCGCGTATCATAGCTTTAGTGTGCCTGACAGGTTGGCTGCTTGTAGAAGAACCCATAGTGCATACTTCAGTAGGTTCTTGTACATCAAGATCATTAGCACTCCTGATTTGTTCCTGGATTGGCTTTCTACTCTGATGAATGAGGGTGGATTGTCTACAGCAGAAATAGCTTGGCCGAAGTCTCGTTACGTGTTCGACTTGACTCAGAGCAAGTAAGGGAAGGATGTCCAAGCAATGACATCGTGTAAGGACACTTCAGGTTCTATGAATTTTTACTCTTTTAAATCAGAGCCTGCTATCACTCATCGCTTCCTAACCATAGAAAATGAGTATTTCCAAGATTTCCAAGATTCTCTTATGTTTTATAGAGTAGTTTAACAGTGCTTTAGGGAAAATCAATCAGAGATTGGTTTATGGATCAGTCAGCTGAGGGGATTTGTAACCGAAACGCATCAACCTTTAACATGGAAATTCGGAGAAGTAGTTTCACTGGAAAGTAACGGTTTTCTGAACGGGTATTCTGAATGGTGTCTCATGAAGTTATCCTTCACTAAGCCTATGCCTTGCTCTGTGAGGACTTGGGCCTCAATAAAGACTTGGCATCCTTGGTCACCCAGATTTCCAGAGGTCTGGAGCTCTATCGCGCCAATTCAGCGAGACCTTGGAAGCCCTGAGTTTGACCTGCCATCCACAAGGAAGGAAGCATAGGCAGAGATGGGGAAGGGGAGCGACAATAACCTTTCGAGCGCAGTTGTTGCTGCCTTGCCAAAGGATCCCAATCAGCAATTGCAAGTCGCGCAGCAGGTCGTCCAATATGCTGTTTCCGGTCGTGTTGCAAAGCTTGAAGCCGAGACGTCAAGTTTGAGGTCCAAGATTGCTGAAAAAGATGCTGTCATTGGAAGTCTGCAGACGCGGGTCATTGGGGCTGAAACTACTTTGGCAGAAACTACGGCCAAGCTGACTCTCGCTATGGAAGGGCAGGTACTCGGACACTAATTGCTTCTACCGCCCTGCTTTTTCTTAGTGATAGAATTTTCCGACCCTCTAGAGTTTAAAATTCACTGAATTGATTTACGTGGAAGCGTTTGGGGTCATCGACGTTTTCAATTCATAACCACGTTAAATTCTTTCCTCCTATTGTCCTCCTTGAGGAGAAAGTGTCCAAACACGTCTTGATTCTCTGAACGTCTCACCTGAAGGCGCGGACTCTAAAAGACACGTTCTCATGGATTGTTGTGCAACCTTGTGTTTCCTGCAGGCAAAATTGGTCGAAGACAACGATGTGCTCTCAGGTCAAGTGAAGAAACTGATGTGCCAAGTTTCAAAGGTAGGCCGATGAATTAAGTACAGCAATTCATAACAGTTAGATGAAAGTTTGGCATCCAGTACATGCAATTAGATGTACATCCTTTACATGCAAAGGTTATGAACTAAGAGAAAACATTGCATCCAAACTGCTAGACAGTCTTCTTTGAATCGTTCTTTATTTAATTTTATTACAGGGTCGTTATTGTAGGCCTCCAATGAGTCCAAATCGTTGATTTTCTTGTTTAGTCCTTTCGTCAAAAAATGTAAAGCGTCTAAGAGCGGCAGCTTTTGAGGAAACAAGTACACTTGGCTTCAAGAAATTTTGGTTAATTTTGCTCTGGTAAACGTGTGTCAGTTGGATGATTTCAAGAAAGCGCTGATGAAATCACTGGAGGCAAGTTCAGAATGCGGTGGTGACTCGGTAAGAGCCATCATCGAGTTTCTTTCAGCCTTGAGCTTTTGTCGTTTCTGATTTTTCTGGTTCGAATATGGTCAACTTGCTTTCAAGGTTCGTTTTGACTACATTGAACTTTGTTTCTGGAATGTTGGGTTATCCCCATCCAGCCATTATTGTTCGACTGTTTGATTTATACTTCCAAGGACACTAGCTCCTAGAGTTCCCAGTGTGCCTTTCTTTCTGTTGCATTATTCCCTAAGTCATTCTACACGTCACAAATATTTGGTCTTAGACTAGTTGATTGTAGAGCTCTTCTTTTGAAGTGTTGTATCAGCTTAGAGAAGCTATTATCCCCACTAACTCGGTCGATGTTGATGCCAGACTGACGACGGAAAAAAGCCTCGCCCACCAGCATCACCCTGTGGCACGTCGCTGTCCCCCGAGCCAAAGAGTGCCTTTCCTCCTTTTTCAAAAAGAGAAAGTAAGATTTCTTCTTCTCATGTTTATACGTTTCTGTACTATAAATTATAGCTTGATTTCTTCGTTTAGAGTAAACAGGTTCCTCATCTGAAATTGGAAAGTAAAACTTTCATATCTGAGATTATGAATTCGAGGAAAATAGTTCAATCATATTCCACTTCCTTTGAGCAAGTGCTTTCGACTTAAATGATGACATAACGTATGAACTCTGGAAAAGAGGCATCTTGTTTTCTTGTTTTTTTGTCCCCGCTTGTATTTCACAGGTTTAAGCTATATGTCTGGCATAAGCTATTCAATAACATTGGTTTAACAACTAATTATGCTGGTGACCTCTGGTTTCAGTTGAAGGACCATTTTCGTGCAGGAAATCGGACTCCTCGGAGTGCCCGGAGTCTCCTCCTGCCGAGTCTGACAAGTCTGTAGACATTGATCCTGATCAGAGTATGTTGACACTTAATCAGTAAACCCGAATTGAGTCCCATTAATACAACTAATCTTCACATCATTTGTTTTGCACAGATGCTGCCGATCCCAAATTTTTGCGTCGTTACTATCATTCACTCTAAAACCTTACTTCTTTGCAAGGTCAAAATGTAACCCCCAAGTGCCCAAGATGAAAATTAAGAAACCCGCTTTGGAAGCTAATAGTCGATTTTATTAACTTTCAATAGATATTTCTATCTGTAATAAGTAGGGTGTGATTTCTTCCTTCTATCATTTTGTTGCGTTTCATTTAAGCTTCCTTAACATTTGATTTCAGATCCTGTAGATGTGGAGCGGCCATTTTTGTCCATTTGAGCACTTCGGGGTTAAATAGCGCAATAATGAACATCTGCTAATTTTTTTTTATTGTTGATTGAGTATGGTAGTATGTGAAAGTTTTAGTAACGAGGAAAACTAGGTACACAATTTGAGTAAGCGAAGTGATGTTCTTTCTAATTAGGATGATTGTCAGCACTGCAGGGAGATGATTTTTATTGTCGTCCGAAGTGCATGTGGATAACTGACGGTATATATAAATAATCTATCTATGATGTATCATTATGGCACTGTTATTCCTTTTTTTCTTTTTGAAACCATTATGGCACCATTCATCTACAGGCGCATCGTCTAAGTGGAGTCCCTGGCATCTATGCAAAAGTCCATTGGGTCCACTGACCCCTCGCATACCATCAGACAGTTTTGGAACAGCAGGTAGTGCAATTGGAACAGTAAGACATCTCTGAGACATGCTACTTTCGAGATCAGGATTAAGAAGACTGTTAATAATAAACCTGTGTCAGTACCATGAAAGAGTTCATATCCATGTACTTCCTATATTGTAAGAATGAATGAATTGGCTTATATGACTGATCATTTAAATTGGTGGTTGGCTGCAGCAAGATCACCTCGGGTTGACGGCAAAGAATTTTTCCGGCAAGCAAGGTAAGGAACCAATACCGTGAACAGCAGACAAATCTTCTCGATTGCCATCATAGCCCTTACAGAATTTTCTGAATGAATGCGTGCTTTGTTTTTAATCTCAATGTGTTGAGACGCCATGCTTATACTAAGGTAACTCTGCCTATGACAGGCAGAATTTTGGACCAGACTAATGCAGGCCAAAAACTTCATGAGCAGTACATTTCACATTTCACAAGACACATGAAGTTCTGGGCCTGCATTAGTCTGGTCCAAAATCCTGCCTGTCATAGGCAGAGTTACCTTAGTTTAACGCCTTAGTACCATGATCTGTTGTTTGTTGTCTGTTACTCAAATTTACGCAATGCAGGAACCGGTTGTCTTATGAACAGTTCAGTGAATTTCTGACCAACATTAAGGAACTGAATGCGCATCGGCAAACTCAGGAGGTGAAGCTCTTTCATTTGATCTTCTATCAGTTGGGACAGTTGGTTCTTGCTTGTTTTATTGTTATATCATCTTGAGCAGTGTCGCCCTTCAACCTCATGTCAGCAAGCCTAGTGTAGTACCTCGTATCTTCTATTATTTGTAGCTTGGAAGCAACACTGGATATGAAATTAGTTGAGCCAGGTCCAATAGAATCATAGCCGTGGGGAATGAATGCATATGATCCGAGGCGTCACAAATTGAAGGAGTGGGCACAGTGCAGGAAACAAAGCAGAAGTCGAGTTTGATATTTGGGCCAGATAACTTTGACCTTACTGAGAACTTTTCAGCTCTTCTGAGTCGATACATTACTCCTCCGCTACCTCCCCCCCACCCCTTCTTCTAATCTTCCTGGAGATCAGCCGACGGATCTTAAGCCCTGCCCTGCTCAGATCATTGCCACTAGTTTGCAGTCTCCCCCAATAGGGAACTGCTACATCAAAATGCATCGATACACTATAAGAAACTAGAGTTTCTCGATGTTTAAGTAACTAGAGTTTCTCGATGTTTAAGTCGACACGGATTTTAGGTGACATCAAATGTAACAACCCATGTTTATCAAATGTTACATTAGACATTAGTATTGACATAAAAATATGGGTTGTTACATTCGACGTCACCTAAAATCCGTCACCTAAAACACAGGTTTCTTTTAGTGATAACTAGCTCAAAACAAAACAAAAACCTACATTGAGTTAATAATCCTTTGTAGTCATCAACTCTCTTTACAATATGCAGGTGGAAATTAATCTGTAAAAGTTGTTACAGGATAATCTTTGAAATAGATCAACATGAGAGAATGAGCTCAGATAATTCAGTTGTATGGAACGAAGCTAGAATAGAATTTTGATGTGATTCCTGAACTCGCAATTGTTTTGGATGCCGGTGGTCGGGGATTGAATGATTCTATGTCGGTCGCAGATGTATCCTCTCGCTGCATTTCATCCCAAAGATGCCAGTTGCAACGGCCATGTGCCGCCTCATTGTGGAGATTG
The DNA here is from genome assembly GCA_951230915.1 of Antitrichia curtipendula. Taxonomy (NCBI): domain Eukaryota; kingdom Viridiplantae; phylum Streptophyta; class Bryopsida; order Hypnales; family Leucodontaceae; genus Antitrichia; species Antitrichia curtipendula. The sequence goes on from OX579635.1 coordinate 4,202,437, forward strand.
GGTGACCATGCTCACATGATGATCATGTCTGGTTCTACCCAAGCCTGCTTATGTGTCTTTTTTCACACTTCTTAAATTTTAGACTAGGGAGTTTTCAAGTTCTTCAATTTTGTAGGCTTATTCAAGTTCATATTTTGAATCCCAACAGTTGGGATTTGCATATGCACTTGAATAAGCTCTTTATTTTCTTTCTCATCATTCTTTAACATATTGGCAATACTAACAAAACAATTCGCATTCCTTGTGGCAACTTCAATTCGAGAGTGTAGTATTTCTTAGTCTTGACGTTGTGCATTGATGGATTGTGCAAATGTTAACGTCAATGTAGAAAGTGTGTTTTGTAGAAAGTGTGTTCTGTTTTGTATCATCAATCATCTGAAATGATTGAAAGTGTTAAGGTAGAACCACCCATAACGGATCAAATAAGCAACTACAGATATGATTTGGAGTAGTGCAAGGCAAAACAAATATTTTCAGAAGCACAGCGATTGAAATGATGGGGATTGCAAAAAAATTGGTAATTTTATTATTCAACCCCTAAATGCCCAAGGCACCCAAATCTGGTGTTTGCAAAATTTTGAAGTTAAATAAAACCTAACCAATTTGCTATTTTTAGTAGTTTATATTTTTGGAAAGTTCTTCTTGAAGTCTAGTTTTAGCATTAAAAATCCGATCTTGAAAATAAATAATAGTGATTTTTCTATTCAAGATTTTGTGCAAGGGTACCCATTGCAATCTTGACTTCCCATAGTGTTGAGACCTCTTGGAAATGAGCCTCAAATACACTAGATCTTGGAGAAAAAATCACATTCAAAATTCATTTAAAAAAGTTATAGAGCAGATTTTAAGAAGCCATAAATTGATTGGGATTATACATGTTAGGCCCTTTAACATCATATTTTTTTGGTCACCAACTTTTGAGATTTGACTTGTGAAAAGTGGATTGAAAGATTTGTGCAGTTTTAACACCCTCATGGTCAAAAATTATAATCTTTCACTCCATAAGTGATATTGTTGTGTTTTCTTTTCCTATGAGATCTCTAACATGTCTAGTTTGAATTTGTACGGTTAGAATTCAAAAAAATTGATACAACTTATCAAAATGTTGGCATTTTGTTCAATTTAGAGCAAATTCCAAGCAGCTCAAAACAGGCCTTAGGCATTTAGGGGTTAAACTGAAATTACTATAAATTTTAGGAAGCAAAATGTGCGCCAGATCCATAGCCAATGTCTAGACTATTCTAATTCTGATCATTCAAGAACCAAATTTTATTCATTACTTAGTACTTTTTTTCTCACTATTTGGGATATGTGTCATCCAACTTATTAGTTCCAACCTTGACTAGTTAAGAAAAAAATTCCAAGCTTCAAAAAATGTGATTGGAAATAATTGCTCCTCTAGGTTGGAAATGGGTCATTGATCAAGAATGGGTGGCTCTACCTTATCTTAGTTTTAAAATAATTCAGCATCTGGTCAACTTTAATTGAGTTGATGGGTTGAATATTACAGCTTGGTTTAGGGGGGAAGGTCATTTTTATTGATTGGTTTGGTTTGATGGTTTGCAATATATTATAATTTAAATTATCACAAGTTTCACTTTCGAATTACATTGAATTACTTGAATTTAGTACAATCACGTTCTATTAATGGGAATGATACTTACCTTCATTGAAGCATTGCCACCATTATTGTTGTCCTCTAATAAAAAGAAGGAGCTTTCACTATTTAGATGACAGTTGGGTTCTTTTGAAGTGAATTTGTTCAAATAAGTGAAATAGAGAATCTTCACTATTTGGATGATTGATGAGTTCTTTGAAAAAAATTAATTTAAGTAAATAAAAGGATATTGAAGGATGAGAATTTACTAACTCTCACCCTTTATTTAATGAATCAAATTCAGATATTGTATTCACATACTTTTCCTTCAACGCCTTACTTATGAGGTCATACAAGGCTTTCATCTTTGTAGTGTCTTTTTTTGTTTTGTAAAAATTGTCAAGCAAATAATACCAAATTTGAGCGTATCAAAAAAATGGTTGTAAAAGTTTTAAAAATTACATTATTGAAGTTTGAGATACTATACACTTAAATACAGTATATACAATACTCCATGATGCACAACCACAACCTTAACTCAATTTTGTTGCACTATTATCATGAGCATACTATACAGAATATTGATTAATGAAGACAAAAAATAAAAAAATAAAAAATTGATTCATAGAAGCTCTTACATTTCTTTCAAGTTTGTTGGTTAGGAATGTGTTTTATATGAATGATGAAAAATAAATACTTGTCTCATATGGTTCACGTGGTTTCTTTTTTTCTTATTACAACTTGAGTATTTCAAAATTCTACAAATAAAATATTTACCATTCCTACCAAAGTTCTAGTTGCACAATTTAAGATAGTCATATGAAGTGGCCAGTTGCTTTGTTGATCTATGATGCACTATTACTCCAATCCAATGCAATTTGCAATTTAAATTCAAGAATTCAACCCCCTAATTTGGAACCCTAGCCCCTCATTTTGAATTCAATAGAAAAACTCAAAAAAAATCTTATAAGTGCAAAGAACTTAGTAAGAGTTGTTTTACAAGCAATCACTCAAGACTACATCTAATATTGCTTTGCCCATCTATTTCTTTTCAAATCACAGTTCAGCTTTTGGCATGTTTTAGACTTAAAAACAACTCTCTTTAATTTTTAATTATGTCTTTCTTCATAGTACTTGAATTTGGATTCTACTAAGCTTAATTTTAACTTTCTATATTTTTCTTAGCATAGACAATAATTTTGATTTAATGTGATATAAAGGCAAAAAATAAGCATTTCTAAAACTAAAGAAGAATTTACAACATATGAAATACTGAGGCTCTTATTTTAGCCAAACTTTTCACATATGCATTGTGAGCATGAGAAATTGTAAATAAATTTTTGTTGTTGTTGTAAATTGTGAATGGAGTTCATATTATCTTTGGTAATAGGAGCTTATATATTAATGGATTTGAGGAATTGCCATGAGATTCCAAGAGTGTGTAAATGTTAAATTCTTAATGATTAAACCGGTGAGGATTTAGAAAGACGCTTCAGTGAGTAGATAAGTGGATCTCCTCTTCTCATTTTTCTCTCTCTTGGTTTCTAATGTGTCTATAGTTTTGAAATATATGTGTGTATTATGGTAAACAATCTTTGTAATAAGAAGCTTTAAGCATATATTTTGAATTATGTGTGTAAGCTTGAGTGATTGGGCATCCTTGTGTGAGAATATTAATTACATTTTACGTTCCACTGATTGAACAATTGTTTGTGGTGTGTAATTTTCAGTGAGAGGAATTATGGTTTTCTTGAGCTTAAAGCAGTTGATTGTGTATGTGTGATATGATTAAATCATTATGTTTGTTTGTACATGCTAGGAGCAATGTGTGATCTTATTAAGGCTTCAAGCAAGTGTTTGAGTGAGTAGATTGTAGCTTTAAGCAATTGTTTGTGATAATATCTATTGAGTACCAATTCAAGAAAGTTTTGAACATTGTTTGTGATGATTATGCTTAAAAAAAATTTATAAGTAGTATATGTAACTCAAGTTAATGTCATGTGTGTGTGTGTGTTGTGAGAGAGCTTAAAAGTTATATTGATGGAGATTGTTTAATGGCTTAAAGCATGTTGTAATTGGAAGAGATGATTGTTTATTGATTGTGTAGTTTGTATATATATATATATTAATGGAAATACCAATGATTGGGTCGTTTAGAGAATTGTGAATGCATATCCATGGTTGGATAAGCAAATATTAATTTAATAGCTTGAAGTTTTATCAATATTTATGTCTTTGAATTTAAATTGATAAGGATTGTGTGAAGGAGTTTCAGCAATTGTTAGCCTTGTGTCTATAAAAGCTTAAAGCAAATGTGTAGTCTGACAATGAACTAGTGAGAGGTTACAAATAGAATGGCTTTAAGCAAATTAGTATAGAAATGCTATAAGCAACTGTGAAGATTGGTAATTGGTTGTTGATGTAGAAATACTAACAATGATTTGTTGAATGACAAGTCACACTTAAGCATTTATTGTGAGCCATGCTTTAAGCCAATGCAACAAGAATTGGCTACTATTGTGCTCTAAGGTAAATGTTATTTTTTCCCTCACTTAAGCATGCTTCTTGAATGAATTTCCACACTAGAATAAGACTAGGACCGCATGCTTGTGTTATTGCATCCATATGTGTCAAATGAAAACTAGAAATTGGATAAGTGAGTGAAACCTTCACCAAAACCAAAGGTTATTTTAGTTATATTCTCCATTAAAATTGAGTTATAAAATATTTCTATTTGTAAATGTGACTTTAGTCACAATAGATTATTCTATTAGATCGTTCCTTGGATTTTGAACTTCTATAATTTAGTCCTGGATCTTGTGGAATAGACAAAAATCTAGATTGTCTACATGGACTTTAGATTTGAGCTTGGTTGCAATATAGGAAGGGTATTCTACTACTAATCCCTCATATTACTACAAACTAAACCTATGCTTCCTTGGTACACCTAATTCATTTAAAATTCATAGATTGGAGCAATTTAAGCACTTCAAACTTTTAAGAACAAAACACTACATTAGTAAGTATTTTATCATTTGCAATCTAATATTTTTTTAACACCTAATACTTAAAATCTCTTTTGAATTGGTAGTAGTGTGAGATTATGCACTTCTATTGTTCTAAAAATTTCGGTTTTAAATAAGTTGTCAAAGTGTAATTGTAGTGCTTCAAAAAGTAGGTTTTGAGGGTCATTTCAATCATGGAGCATCGCTAGCCAATCAATTTTGGAACTTCTTGCCCTATGAGTTTTTCCTACCTTCCCATACAATATATTGTTGCTCCTGCGTTGTTCTTGCGTAGTGCACTACTTGTGAGTGGCCTAGTGGGGTCTTTAAGTTTTCTTTCATTCTAATATGCTTCCAAAATTTGGGGACCAATATAAATTCAATTTGTCGACTTACTTGAATGGGAGGCAGAGTTGTCTATTCTAACTTGACTTGGAGGTTTTACATAGTGATGTTAAGTCATGTCATGTCATGATGTGTCATGACATATCATAATTCCATCAAGATTCTATTGTAATCTTGACAACCTTATCCCTTAATTTTAAATTCTAAAAAAAATTAGACTTTTTTTCACTAATTTTTGACAATTATGTATGAAAAATCAAATGTATCACTACTATTTAATATGCCAATTTAATTTATGTCATTCTTTTTAGAGAATTTTATGATATTCCATCCAAACTATAAAAATAATTCATCATGACGGATGTTGAAGTTGGATCTTGACATTTTATAGACGTCACGTCTGTCCAAACATGATGTGACGGTGACAACCTTGATGGGAGGGGCCAGCATGTCCACTAGTGCTCATTAAATTATTAACGTTACTTGGATTCTCCAGCATCATGTAAGTCCAGCTATCCTTGGTCATGATGGTTGCATTGAGAAAAAGTGTCCATCCAATTGTCTATTATGAACAAAAAATTTGTGGCTCCACTATGCATAGTCAAGGCTTCATTTTGTGAGCTCTTCCTCTCCGTTACACTAAGAAGATCATTTTGGGATAGAAATCTAAGGCCAACATGAAGGTCATTTTGGGACGGAGGTAGTAAATGACACGTTTCAAAGTGCCAAAATTGTCATATTCAAGTGCCTACACTCAAATTTAAAAGCTAGTTTTTCCACCTATGGATAGATTCAAAATTATTGACAAGCTACTACAAAAGTACTAACTTCTCAAACTCTGGTCATAAGATTATCTAGTCTCTTATAACCCAAAAAGAAGATATGCTGATTTTTAGTGAGATTTTACCTCAACCAGGGTAATTTCCATGAATATTTCATTGTGAATTTTGGCGGTTGACCACCCGGAAGAATATGTTCTGACTACCATAAAATTCCAGAACTTTTTGTGGAACCTATCATGGAATTCTACAAAAGATTTGCAAGTTCACATTCTTACCTTGCACATTTGAAAAATGAGGATCAAATCCCGCTACCTCCTTTAAATTTTGGTGAATGACGAATCTTCTACATAAAAAATGAATCATAGAAAATCAATTGAGCTATTGGATTCCTAGTATGATTTCCACCTAGAATCACCGTACTTGAGTCATAGATATCCTCTACCGGTCCATCTTGAGTTTTCTTTAAATGTATGCTTACAATTGGGGTTTCTATTATTTCGTTGATATAATGGGAAAATTGAACCTACTCTCCGAAAATCAACTCTAAGATTCTCACATAATTTCTTCAAACCAATTTAATCAATATAGATCATATGCACAACAGGTTTAGAAAATTTGGGCAATTTCTGCTTAACATGCTTACTATGTACAATTTGTGGGTTTTTACCTTATTTACATGCAGGATTTGATTGTAATTGAAAAAAAACATTATATTTAGGACCAAATGTTATATTGGCATGTGACATACCTATTTTGGTTTTACACTCTTTTAAGGGCTTTTTGTCTATAAAACTACACTAAAATCAACTAGAAGAAATCCAAAAAAATAAATCATAAATCGCAAGTAACAAAATGGGGACCCACATGGGACTATACTCACTATATTACAAGCCAAAATTTTTGTTTTGAAAAAAAAATTGCTCAATTTGCAAGATTCTAATTTCTATCATTGTCCCTCCTAAAATTGGCCTATGTAGTAAAGCCATCTAGCTAACATGTGGCTAATTTTTTTTTTGTACATGATGCCCTTGAAGTAGATTATGTTTAAGGTACTTTATCATACATAGAACAAAGACAAATAAATTAACATATTTGTCCTTTGTGCTTTACTTCTAGATATTTTTGTTGTTGTATGTTTCATTGTTTCTTATTTTTGAGCATGTAAAATATTGGATTTAAATTCAATAATGGAAGAATAATGCAATTTTATAAACCTATTAGAAGTAATGGATATTGCTAGAAATGTGTGGTTATTTTTGGATTTGTTGTCAATAAAGAGTATTGGCTTTGAAGAGAGAGAAAGGAACCCAAATGTTGTTTGGACAAATTTTTCGTTTTGATAAGCACCACAATAGAATTTGTCATTGAATTGGAATTTTGTGTCTTTGAAGTGTGATTAATTTGAGTACAAAGATAAATTTAGAAAATAATAAAGAATATTATTTTATGATCTTAGAAATTTATCGTGTGGTTAGAGACATTATAAATTTTTTCTTTCTTTCTCAATTGCCTATTATATTAAGCACTATACTTCAATCTTCCTATTTGTCAAATATCCAATAAATTACATATAAAATATTATTTTGTAAGCACCTCTAAAATATAATTAAAGGATAATATATTTTTAAGTGAGCAACTTATTTTGTGTGGATTAAGAAAATAAAGAAGAACTTGATATATGACAAGAAAATTGATGTTCACTACATAACAAATACTTACAACTTTTAGAGACCCTCAAAAATTTGCTTTTCTAAGATGTTTGTATATATATATAAAGTCATAAAACAAGTATCTTTGAGGAATTGGCATACATCAATTCATCAAGAATCAATTTATTTATGATCTCCCACCAAAGTTCACTTGACAAAAGTGAATGCTTCAAAAATTACATACCTTTGTTAAAAGGTAGACTCTGTATTGTCCAATGTTTCCCGCAATGTTTAGAGGTTCAAGGTGTTTATTAAAAAAGCATAGTGTACGTATTGTATTTTGAATTTGAAGTGATAGCTAAATATGAAAATTAGTTTGGATTTTGATTAGTGCAATGAATGGAGGAGTTAGAACATATTAGCAAATCAACATATCTTCTTTTATGTTAATAAGAGGAGTAAAATGTATCTCTTTAACTCTTATACTTTTTTATTTTATAAATGTATAATAATAATAAATATTTTTTTAAATTCCTTCCAAAAACAATACAAGTTATAGAGCTTCAAAGCCCCAAAATACTCCATTGTAACAAGCATTTTCATTCTTAAATAAAAATCCCCCCACTAGGTACATTTTAACCCTTAAACAACAGATTAGTAATTGTAGAAATCATCTATTTTGATACCATGAGAATCATTGGTCTAAAATAATCCAAAAGCACTTATTGAAAGTCAAAGTACTATAGAAGATCTCCCTTTTTCAAACAAAATTCCAAGGATGAATAGTTGCACTTGTGTCCAACATTGGGAAAAAACCACCCATTGTTGCAATACTGTTTCAATGAGTTAACAATATAGTATTGAAAGTGTATTGTTGTAGTATTGAAACAATATACTTTTAATAAAGATGCAAGGCTCCCATTGCTTCAATATTATTGCATTATTATTTGCAGTGATGCAACAACATACTTTCAATACTATACTGTTAAACCATTGAACAATATTGAACAATATTGAAACAATATTGAAACAATATTGAAACAATGAGTACTTTCCCGATGTATATTAGAAGAATCTTTACCATCCATCAAGCAGCAAACATCCACCTCAACATTTAAGGGTTAAGCTCGTACAAAATTTGCTAATACACATCAAATTTCTATTTGCGGACCATCTCATTTACAAGAGAAGCACACATCTGCTACAATCAAAGATTCAAAGTGGTTCTTTACACAAGGGAATCACTCAACTTAGAAAAGGACAGTCTCTGACATTACAAGTCATTAACAAGATCCAGGAGTTACAAGTACAAAAAAAAATTGTGTAAAAATTGAATGTCAAACCGTCACTTTTGAGATTTGGGGGAGTATTTCCCACTTTTTGACTAAAGAATGTTGAGGTGTTAATTTAATCACCTCGGTATATTCAAGTTCCTTCCCTTCAATAATCATGAACGCACTCTTCATATGAAGAGTGGATCACCTTCCCCTCCTGTGGTCCACAACCCGGCATGGGTTACATCCCCTAACCCCCTCATCCTCACTAGACTCCGAGCCATCCTTAACATCGTCCAAAAGCCATCGCACCCTCTTCAAGCATCCAATCCCTCGTCCTGACAAACAACTCCTGAATCCGCAAGCACTCGGCAGCCGTCCCAGGACCCAGTACGACATGCTCCCCAACCGCAAACAACTCATCCAGCTCTTTAGTCAGTGCCTGCAAGTGCTCTCCCACGCTTTCGCAATTCTGCATCTGCTCACCGAGAAGTGTCTCAGTCTCGGTGACGATGGTGTCGAAGTCTCAGTATGAATGGCAATCGGGGGGGTGAGGCGCGGGGGGAATGAAGGCGCTGGAATTACCGTCAGAAGGATCTAATGTTGTGCAGTAAATACAGACAATGTTGATGCCGGCTTTTATTATGGATCTGCAAACGGGACATGGCTTCGTGCAGTCTTGGAGCCACTGGGATAGACAGGGCCAACAGAAGATGCGACCGAAGTGGGTGGCGACGGGATGGGTGGAAAGGGCATTGTAGCAGGGTTTGCAGTCCAAGTGCGCACGTGGTGCGTCAATTTGGTTGCGACTTTGATCGTCGCTTTGGTCGTGATTCTCACTGATCGGGGGGATGCTGCAGTCCAAGTGGGCATGTAGTACGTCTCTTTGGAGGTGACTTTGATTGTAAGGTCGGTCGTGAGTGGGTCCGGAATCTGCCCAAGGGAACACCCATACCCCGAAGAATATAAGATTTGAAGATGCGGCTAAGCCTCGTGCAGAGAGAAGGGGTGGAGTCTGTCGATCCGGAGTTTGGTGATGGGGAGGAAAGTTCGGAGTCTGCAGAAAAGAATGATTCGATGTCGTCGATGTCGTCGGTGTCTAGAGAAGAATCAACCATAGACGCTGAAGACTAGGACTCCATCACTGTCGTCCTAAGGGTAAGGAATAGCTGTTAGCTGTCCACAATCGGGCTCAGAAGGATTTGATGCGTATCGCCTGATCAAAGGCACACTTACCTGCAAAAATTAAAAAGGGGAGAAAACGTAAGCTTAGGGTGGAATATCGACAATTTAACGAAATTGACGTTCTATTTATTAGGCACTAACAGTAGCTACCCAATATCTATGTGGCTACCCAATTTACATTTCTCAAGAATTTGTCCAAAGCAGTGAAGGCATATTCAGTTGTTCACATGCTGAAAGAATTTTAGTAAGCTATAGACATATTCTGAAACGAAGCCCAACGCATGCTAAAGAGTCTCCGATTCGTAAGTGCTCTGGCAACAAACAACCTTCCTATCAACACGACTGTAAACTGAACTAAAGGCTAGGACTTTTAGAATCTGACTCCTAAAATCAATAACTCCTGAATTATACATGTAACCAAAGCGTTTGAAACATCAATGGACTTGCCTGCGTGGATCGATCCCCTGCATACGAGCACAACGATGCCAACATGTAATGGCGCACACAACAACTTCTGCAACTACTTGATCTCCTAACGATATTTAATTTCAAAGTTTTCAAATGTTTTCAGATTTTTCAATCTCCTAACGAATTTCTCACTGCTGTTGTAGGTTGCAGTGGACAAGAATTTGCTTATTCTTGTTAAGGCCAGAATCTGACTGCAAGACTTGTATAGTCAACAAAGAAGAGTTGCGCGAACTAATAAGTGTGACAGCTCACACAATCAAGGTCTCGTAACCCTGAACGCATAAATGAACCGCGAGAACAGAAAATGAAGTATGAGATTAAGATTGAGCGAAGAAGTTTATATACTAAAGAATTTACGTACCGAGGTTTGGGAACTCCGCTTGCAACAGCTTGGTGTCTTTCAATAACAAACCGAAGCTTCAATGGTCCGAGACGAATTCCTCCACTGAGGCTTCAATTCCTGCAAGATACCACCTTCAAATTGAGAAACATGATCATTTTTTAAGATGTTTTCAGATGTGTTTACTAGATTTCAAAAATAGAAAACATCACAGTATCTATTTTTTCTAAAAGTTTTAAATTAAAGTATATTAGTGCAAAACTTTTGGAATTCAAAAACATGTCTAATTTTCATTTGGAAGACTTCGTTCATTTGTTTTTGGTGTAACAATAATTTCCTAAATAGTATTTGTTTCTTGAAAAAATTGCAGCCACTATTAGCTCACCTTTCTTTAGCCCATTTGGCACAAAAATTGAGAGGAGTTCCTTGCAATAACCCATTTATACATCTAACAGGAGATCTAGAGACAGGAGGGATTTATGAACACTAAACTTATGATATACTGTATTTATGAGTTACAATTCTTCTCTTTACGAAGCATGCATTTTACCATGCAATTCCTAACTAACATGTAATGTACAAAAAGAAGAAAATACAATACCCTGAATACCATGTAGAATTCTTGAGAGGTAATGTTTCTAATACGTTCCAGGAGGGAGAGGTTCTCCAAGCTCATTTTCTCTCTCAGCAAAATCCCACCGGGTAGGAGCCGTTTGAGGCGCTACTCTTCCAGCAAAATCCCGCCGGGTAGGAACCGCTGGCGGCGCTCTTGTTTCAGCAACATCCCACCGGGTAGGAACCGCTTGGGGCGCTCCTGATTCAGCAAAATCCCGCCGGGTAGGAGCAACTTGGGGTGCTCTTGTTTCAGCAAAATCCCGCCGGGTAGGAACCGCTGGCGGCGCTCTTGTTTCAGCAACATCCCACCGGGTAGGAACCGCTTGGGGCGCTCCTGATTCAGCAAAATCCTGCCGGGTAGGAGCAACTTGGGGTGCTCTTGTTTCAGCAAAATCCCGCCGGGTAGGAACCGCTGGCGGCGCTCTTGTTTCAGCAACATCCCACTGGATAGGAACCGCTTGGGGCGCTCCTGATTCAGCAAAATCCCGCCGGGTAGGAGCCGTTTGAGGCGCTACTCTTCCAGCAAAATCCCGCCGGGTAGGAGCCGCTTGGGGCGCTCCTGTTTCAGCAAGATCCCGCCAGGTAAGAGCCGCTTGGGGTGCTCCTGATTCTGCAAAATCCCGCCGGGTAGGAGCCACTGGCGGCACTCTTGTTTCAGCAACATCCCACCGGGTACGAGCCGCTTGGGGTGCTCCTGATTCTGCAAAATCCCGCCGGGTAGGAGCCACTGGCGGCACTCTTGTTTCAGCAACATCCCACCGGGTACGAGCCACTTGGGGTGCTCCTGATTCAGCAAAATCCCGCCGGGTACGAGCCGCTGGCAGCACTCTTGTTTCAGCAACATCCCACCAGGTAGGAGCCACTTGGGACACTACTGTTTCAGCAAAATCCTGCCGGGTAGGAGTCACTGGTGGCACTACTGTTTCAGCAATATCCCACCCGGTAGGAGTCGCTTGCGGCACTGCTGTTGCAAGAGACTTTGCAAGAGACTGGGTGTTATGAAGCGGTGAGACGTTCTTAGCCTTTGATTTCAGAACCTGTTGGAAAAAATCCCAATGTAAGGACCCGGGAGCAAGGGCAGGAAGCCCAATAGGGTGCGCTCGCACAAACTCTCGAACATCCGCCACATCTCTCAACTCAGTCAAATACTCCACAAGTGGACCCTTCAAAAAAATGTCCGCTTCGTTGTACAAGTACGCCTCGGGAAAAATGGCCGTGTCCGGAGGATTTCTCAAGGCTTTGTAAGGCGTGTCATCAATCAGCAGAGTATTTGTCTTATTGTAATGTGGAAATTTCGACCACACGTGCCTGAGCTCCTTCAAAAACAGGGGTTGCTTCTTCTTGTCTGGATTTTTAAGGCCAGTATTCGTGCAGTCGCCTTGATGCATGACGAACCTATCACAAGTTCCATAAAGTAGCAGTTACACGATTGCCAAGAAATGAGATGCCCGTTTGCTTTGATAACCACGACAGGTCTACATTATTTTGAAACTTGCACGATTGTACAAAACTTTGCAAAAATGACGAATTTTGTTCGCCAAGTTAGTGAAAACCATCATACCTGCATTTGTCCCGCCACCCCTGGCAGATGAAATCCAGAGCCCGGAAGACGTTCGCTTGCATCATAGACGACCATAACCCCACATCGAAATTCTCGAAGCAGAAAGCGAGGAAACTATCACAAAAGGGGCGCTTGAACATGTAGGACCTGGACACCACACCGTGTGGGGCATTTACTGGAATTACGCTCCTGTCTATCTTCGAGTATCGCGCTACCAACAGACCGTTCACATCCAGAATGAGAAGCTTCTTCGGCAAGGGGACATTCAATTTCCAGGCTTGTGACAGTAAAGCCCTGTTTAGTTGTGACTGAGGACTCCATAGCTCAGCGTTGGCATCCAAAACGTTGTTGGGTGTCTGTTCTTCTTCTGCCGGCCTTGCGATGGTGACTTGTGCTGAGTTCAAGTAAATAAATGAGAAGATCACTTCTAAAAATTTAACTGTGTTCATATTCGTTAAAATAGAGTATTTCAGAGTGCCATAATTATGATATTCAAGTGCACACAGCTAAAAATTCTAGGACTAGTACAGATATGTGGTTCCAAACCGAGGCATTTGAAAAAGGGCTAATATAACGAAACTACGCACTCCATATTATAGAGTTAGAAAATTTCTAAGAGATTGAGTGGAAAATGTGCTCAAGTATCCTCACCATTTTCCACATCGGGACATTCCACTTCGACATGGACATCGCGCTCCACGACATTCATATCCAAATGCCCGTCCATGGGGATAAACTATCACGACTCAGCTCCTCAATGCCACACCCCTGTAAACCACAGTAACTCCTCAGAAACTAATAAACCAGCCATTTAGCGGAGAGTTCTAATAACCGGACAGCGAACATGCCAATAACCACACAGTAACCGCATAAGGCACGATCTTGAGGAAAGATCTTATTGCAAATGGATAAAACCCGAATAATCTTTGGATGAAAAATTGGACGATTTCAAGAATGGATGAAATGCTTAATGAAAGGCCATTATGGTCTTTTCAAGAAAGACATTCTCAACATATCTACACTGAATAGTGAAATTAGGTTGCCCCTCACTAATTTCTCGACATTCAAACACTATTTAAATATTTATTGTTTCTATACAAGAAAATACTACTTTTGAATTAGTTTTTTTAATGTAGTTGGAACTCACGAACCTCCATATATATAAATGGAAGTACTTGTAGAGATATTTTTGACTTTGATGGCTTACACAATAACTTTTGGGGGTAAGGCAACCTAATTGTAAAGGCAACCTAATTTCACTACTAATTTCACTATTTAGTGTAGTTAAGAACGAGGAGCTGCACGAGGCAAGGAGCCGTGCCTTACAGAAGAATTGTGGAGCTGATTTCTGTGCATCAAGCTACTCCAAAGTCTTTCAAGTGTTTGGGGCTTCATTAGTAAAAAAGGTAATTGACTCACGTTGTCTCATATTTTAGTTTCAATACCCTAACCCCTAAATCAGCAACTAAAGTAGCAACTGCTTGTCTAGATGCAGCCTCCTCCCCCAAGAGAGTGGCAGCTATTAAAAACAATGCTTCAGTTCGAAAAAGGAGTAGGAGTGGACAACGCCAGCCTATAAAATCCACAATGTCGGAGAATAATTCCACAAAATTTGGTATCGGAAGGATGAAACGTGAAGAAAGCGTTCGACTTTGATAAACCTGGAACGTATTTTAAAGGATCAAATTCTCCCGGCAGTGCTTCAAAGGAGAGAGGAACTCAAGCAGGTTTGGGGGTTTGACTTTCTCCCAAGATCTAAGTGACCTACGAGAGATAGAGATGCACTAAGAGAACTTCAAAGGGCGTTCAATTAGGGTTCAAAATTAAGGATCAACATAATATTTAGGGCTCAATGTCTCTAATAATCTCATTAATAACAAGCCGTTAGACTAGTCGCATATTTTGTGATTTGATATTTACACTAGATTTACTTTGTTTGGCATCATCATCCATGCCCGTCATTCTCCAGAATTTGGGCTTCCAACTGAGGTTTGTGTGGGCATAGAATTTGTTTACCTGAGGTATTGTGGCTTGACCGATGCAACAGCAGCACCGCATCTGCGGACACGCCCTTGTAGCAACCAGAGAAACCTCGTTAGTAGCTCCAGATCTGTGAAAATAGAGTCCGTTGACAATCATAATAGATGAAGTATATTCGTTCCTTCATTCCTTCAATTAACCTACAAAAGAACTCTTATTTTCGAATTCAAATCCGGATCTGTATCTAATGGAACCACAAACCTAATCTGAACGAGACTCCAGCATACGCTCGATGCAAAACCGCAAGAAGAGAATCGGAAAAATAAAGTTCGGATTCTGCACCTCAGAGTGGACTGAAATATCAGACGACGCCAACAGCGACGGGAATTTGATGTGCACCAACAATGCGACAGTGGAGGAGCACAGACTGCAAGAGAATTTAAAACACTCAAAAACCAATCGTACAAGTGAAGGACGTGATAATCAAACGGTCGCCTTAGAAACCTAGGACGCACAGTAAAACCTTGCACTATGAATTCGAGGAGCCAAGTAGGGACTCGATGAATTATTTTTCCAACTAATCAAGCAGATCGAAAAAGGCGCATTAACATCATCCGGCAGATAGATGAGAAAAAGGCTCATTAACATCATCCGGTAGATAGATGAGCTACCTTGGCAGGACAAAATCCAATTGCCACGGCTCGCAATTGCCGTGGAAGTAGTGCTCGAACTATTAATGGCGACCGAACGGAGTGACAGTTTGCAAAGCTCTTGAACTCGCTTCTGTAGCAGCTTCAGGAACGAACGTGGTTTCTTACAATTGGTGCCATCAGCAGCGGAAGAACGACGCCATCAGCTTAAAAGACGTGCAGCCACCTCGCGGAAAGCTTGAAAAGAGATACGATACTAAGAGAAAAACTTGAAAGAATGACGCAGGCCTGCAGAAACAGCAAACACAGCCAAACGCACAACGACATGAACCTCACAATAACCTAACATTGAAAGGTTGAAAAAGAGACAATACTGAGCGAAACCAGCCGCCGCCGTGGAAACCCTAATCGTGTAGCAAGGTGGGTTTTTGCTTCTGTGCCTAGTAGTTACTATTATTAGACTGGCCAAATTTTTGTATTTTCATGTTGGCACTTGAAAGGAGGTTCCAATGCACCAAAGTATGTGACATTTGGATACAGTATGCAAAAGTTATGAAGAAACAAAGCTTGATTCGAAAATAGTTTCTTCCATGTAAGTATTCCATCTATTAAGTTAGGTTGTTTGTTTGTTTTGTTTGTTTGTTATGGTGTGATCTCTTGTATACAATAGTGTGTCCCCCGGTCACATTCTTAGTATTGTCAAAAAGCTCCTTGAGAAGAAGGGTGCACGGACTTTGTTTTGTGACATTTTGGATCTATGATAGAAAAGATATTGAATTTCAAAGTTTTTATGAGTAATAAAATATAAAAATTAATTTTATTTTGCTTTTGATTGTGGCAATGGTACATGGTATACTAGTCCATCCATTAAATTAGGTTGTTTGTTTGTTTGTTTGTTTGTTTTGTTTGTTAT
Source organism: Antitrichia curtipendula (assembly GCA_951230915.1). Classification (NCBI taxonomy): domain Eukaryota; kingdom Viridiplantae; phylum Streptophyta; class Bryopsida; order Hypnales; family Leucodontaceae; genus Antitrichia; species Antitrichia curtipendula. The sequence goes on from OX579635.1 coordinate 4,218,801, forward strand.
GTTGAAATCTCCAAAATTGAACATCTATTGATTATGTTTTTGGTCCCATCGGAAAGCTCTCTGTAAAGAGGGGTGCAATTGCTTCGTTTCATGGCATTTTGACTCATGGAATAATTTATATTTATATTTTATGAGTTTAAAAGTTTAAAAAAATTATATTTACTTTCATTTTGACTATGGCAATGGCACAAGATATACTAGTATAATTGATTTTGGAGATGCGTGTAGAATGAAGATGACAATTTAGGATCAATGGTGCATTTTTGGTATTTGATTTGAAAATGGTCCCATTAAAAAGTGTAAAGTGCTTTCATGAATTTTACCACTGAAAAATTCAACATGCAAATGTTGATTTGTAATTTCTATGTATAAAAAAATTGCATTTCAACAATTGCAAGGTGGATTGTCTAATGAGTTTGATAGCTTTTCATTTTAACTTAAAGTTTTTGGAAGTGCATTTTAGTATAATGATATATTTTCTAGTTGTTTATGTCACATCCAATACCAAAAAAAACTCTTATATGCAAATCTCCCGAATATTGTGGGGAAAGGCAGCATACTAAAAATAGGATACGCACATTTCTCGTTATAATCTCATAATTCCTATGCAATTTCAAACTTGTACCCGCACTAATAAGCAAAGTTTTTTAACCCTTAAATGATGAGCCGGTCACCATAAAAATCATCTGTTGGGTATTGTTTGAGTTGTTGGCTTAAAAGAATGAAAAAACACTTATTGGAAGACAAACTATTGTAAAAGATCTTTCCTTTCCACACAAAATTGGAAGGATGAATAGTTGCACTTTTGTCTTCCATGGAGAGATTCTTTGTCATTCATTGGCCGAAAAACGTCCTTTGCGGCATTTATGGGTTAAACATCTTTAAGGTTAGATTTTAAAAATTAAAATAAAAACTTGTTTCATTGGAGATAACTATAAGCCCATGCTCTTTTACTTTGGAAAAACATGCGTAGAAAGGCTTGGACACATAGGGATTAACACAACATTTAACTCATAAATGATGTTGAAGACGTTTTTTGGCAAATGAATCTCTCCATCTAGGATAGAAATGCAACTATTCATCCTCCAAATTCTATGTAAAAAGGGAATGTCTTCTTTTTGCATTTTTTTAAGCCAACAATTCACACAATACCAAAACAAATGATTTCCACGGTGACCAACTCATCCTTTATAGATTAATCCTTAAACGATAGGCTCATAATTGTGGAAATCATTTGTTTTTTCATTGTGTGAATTGTTGGATTAAAATATTGCAAAAGCACTCGTTGGAAGACAAATTACTATAGATGATCTTCCCTTTTCACTCAAAATTGGGAGGATGAATAGTTGCACTTCTACCATTGGGAAAAAGCCACCCATTGCTACAGTACTATTTCAATGGGTTAACAATATAATATTGAAAATGTATTGTTGTAATACATCAAACAATATACTTTTAATAAAAATGCAGTACTCCTATTGAAACTATATTGTTGCATTGTTACTTGCAGTATTGCAATAATATACTTTCAATATTATATTATTAACCCATTGAAACAATGTTGCAACAATATTGAAGCAATGAGGGGTACTTTCCTGATGTGTCCTACAAGGAGAGATTCTTTGTCATTCATCGGCCAAAAAACATCCTCGGCAACGTTTATGGGTTAACAATCATGCCAAGTTTTAGAGGGCCAAGGAGGATTGACCCTTGTATTGCCCCATCAAAGGGTAAATGTAAAAATTGCCCCCTATTTTGTGCTACTTAAATTTTGTATTTCTTCACGCCTCTAACTAATTTGGGGCCTCTACTTGCAAATATGAATTCAAAATTTGAGAATTTTATCATGTACAGCAAATAAAAAATTCCAGTGGGTAAAACACAGGACAATACGCTCCCTGGCCGTTTCAGAGCATGCAAATTTCTTTAACATTAGAGTTATTCGTAAAGTCATCCCTAGTTTGGTACCCAGATTTTTAAACAAGCTCTTATACAAACTGGTGAAAGGAGGTAAAGCAACCCATTTGGGATATGTAAATGGTTGGAGTTGTAAGTAACTTGTAAGAGCTTGGAGGAGCTCAATCTTAAAATAAACCCATATCCTTTGAGAGTTCATAAAGAACAGTGGATTTCATTATAAAAACAACCTCTCCACCCTCCGTTCTCACAAATTGTCAATATTCAATTTCTGTGACAGGTAAACTAAGGTCCAAACTTTTTTAGGCACTATTTCGATGCGAAAGAAAGTTTGCTCCCAAGTTTTGTTTTGCTAGTGTTGATTGCGCGAGCTTTTTACTTTTTCACCTGCTTTTTTACATAAAGCAGGGGTTCAAACCCCAGTTTTACTCAGGTTTACTTTACGAATAACTCTATTGTGGAAAAGGATTTTAATTTTGTCTGCGGTGATTGGCAAGTTTACCCTAGCTGTTACAAATACCAATGCGCCATCCAAAGCTGAAGCTCATCAGTGCGTCAGTGACACCGAACCATCCACGTGGTGCCAGATGCGCCAGTTAGGAGACACGTGTACCCAACTTCCCGCGCAAATGACCGAGCATAAGTTACCGGTAATACCACATCGATTCTCCCTTGATGGCTTGATCCCATTACAGGGGCACATTGGGAAATCTTCCATGACTGTTTCTAGAATGGCCATGGTCAATTCGCTCCATAGCCGAGCTGACTTTAAATTGAATTTTGCAGCTTGCGACTCTGATTCGCGCCTCTTGCTCGGTCTGGTGCTCTGTTTTGATTTCGGATTGAAGAGTGCATTGCGCTTTGTAGGTGTGACATTTCAGCTTCTTTGATCTTCCATGAAACCCTCGATCTTTGGTCGGTGTGAGTTTTGTGAGGAAGTTGAATTTGAGCTTGGTTCGAGTGATTGGTTTTGGAGAATTCAATTTGATTCTTGAGACTGGTAGAGCTTTTTTCAGTTGAGGGATATTATGCAGTGCTTGCGGTGTTCTTGATCTTCCGACCGAATTTTGTGGAGAATACTGTGTTTTCTTGTTGTACTTTGGCTGTTCTTGAAGAAGGAGATGACCAGGATACGAGCGTCAGGGATGGTGGCAGTCACGACTGCAATGGCGGTGACTGGAGCCTCTCTTGCTTATGTCTACTTCACGAGAGCCCCTGAGCCCGCGCAAAATCCACCGCCTCAGGCAATATCGCTCCCTCCATCGGATCCTCGCCATTTCTCTCCTCTGCCCGACTTGCCACTATCTTCCAAGCTTCCCGTTATTCCTGACTCTAACTTCGACGACCTTGAGGTAGAGGACGCGTATGACTGCGACTATTGACCTCTGTGGGAATGCATTGTCAACGGCAATGGAGGATGTGAGGTTTTGGAAGAGGATTTGCGAAACTGCCTGGAAAAGAGCAGGAAGTCGAGGAGGTCTTGACGAGTCCTTTCACGAGATTTTCCTTCATGTGTGTTCAGTCTCCAGATATCTGAAAAATGGCGAGTCGGGATCACTATCATTATCGCTGTTCTTTAGGGTGGACAGACGTATTTCCATCACTTTAATGCATACCTCGCAGCATACTTGGAATTGACACGCGAGGACTTTCTTTGATGCATTAGCAAACCAAATCATGACATTACAAAATATGTACAAATGATCGAGTCTGAGAATTCTATGAATTTTTGAAGTCCAACTGCATAGGGTACCTCAAACTGTTTATGTAGATGAACGCAATTGACAGTTTAAGAGTGCCCTGAGGATGAGAAGCTTGACTTTGATAGGAACTGATTCAACTTGACTTTTTGAGCTTTTAGTTCGGAGGATTTGGGCCGTCTACAGCAGGAAACATTTAGGATCTATGCCATGTTTGCTGAGACATGCAGACCTATTCTTGCTCTGGCCGGAATTCAGCACCGACAACAAAGTTGAGTCATTGTTCTTCGGTGGAGTGACGAGGAGCATTCCTTAGATTCGTCCTTCTTCATGTTTTGCACGTAGCGACCTCCAGAGTGAGATGCTCAATGTCAAGCCTTCATCTCAGGAGCGTAAACTCATTTGATACCAGCTTATCAGATCAACAGGAGATTATAGCTTAGGCGCGGAGGTTGCTCAGAATTGTTGAGAAAGCGTGTTCAACATTTGACACAAACGATCTTCATCGATGGCTGTAGCTTTTTTTTCCAGGTTTCCGTGGAGGCCTGGATCAATGGGACAAGCGCTCAGACCTCGATTCGACAAATATGGACACGTAGCACTTTGCTTCCAAACATGTAAGTTAACACGCAATGGCTAATGATGACCGCTTCCATATCTAATGAGATTGAAATATAATTTACTAAGCTTGAAGGAAGTTAACAAAATGTACCAATATAGAGAAGAAATCGTAGTCTACATTTTCAAACTTGTAATAGAAATATGTTTTGAAAGTTGAAATAATCAGCTATTAGCTTCCGAAGTGGACCTTCTATTTAGTTTCGGCAGTTAGGGGTGAAGCCTTTCAATTCCTCTGCTTGTAATTGTGTGCTCCCTTTTGTTGGAGAGAGATGAGGATATCTAACTTGATTCCCAAACCTCCCCCAGGTCTTTAGGGAGCTGCGAAAGCACGGCACTGTCCACCATCATTTGCAAGATGACGTTGTCAACTGCGCGTTCCAAAGTTTTCCAGGAAATACCAGGCAATATGCTTCTGAAGCTGGATTGACGATGCATTCATGTTTCACAGATCGTGGGACTGCTTAGGTGTTCCTTTTATTGGATTTGAGGCCATTGATTTTCACGATTTCTATTCAGAATTATATGTTTTTATCACCATGTGTGATGGTGAACGTAAATATCTGGCACATGTTCTGCCATGACGTTGCTGAGTGAATGTTAGTCATGTGGAGAGATTTATTGTACATAATCGGTTCGGAGACTTCGGAGACACTCGTAGAGTAATTTGGAGTAGGGGCAATTGATGGATGTTATCAAACGTAATCAGAATTTCTCAGACCCTAAATTGCGACGGATGATTAAAGTTAGTGGGATGATTATTTAAAATTCAATTTAATTAAAATGAAGTGGCCCCCAAATTAGCGAATAAATGCTTATAATATCAAGCAAGTACAAATCATGGTGTTCAACCAATCTAGAAACTGCATATTTAGGTTCTAAAATTTTTGTGAGATCCACAAGTAATAAAAGGTGTCGAACTTCTCAAAATAATCTTCAGTCATACATATTTTTTAAATCACACGTTTCAAAGTGCCGAAATTGTCATGTGGAAGTGCCCACATTTCAAAGAAAAAACTATTTTTTTCAACCCATGGATCGATCCAAAATTCTTGTCAAGCTACTACAGAAGTGCAACTTCTCAAAATCTGGTCATAATAATGAAAATATGACAATTTTGACTCCGATTAAATTCTATTTCAAAATGAATTTCTATTTTCACTACCAAACAATTATGTTGTTAACTACTTACGTTGTGACCTGTTTTCTAAACGTAACTGACCCCTAGCTAAACCAATTACTTTACATCACTTAATAAATCAATAGTTTATTCATAAAGTACGTGTTCAAACAATGCATGCTAAAAGCATCCGGCATCCGTTGGTACCCAGAAAACTTATCAAAAGCCTCCACAGCTCAACAATAGTAGGGACCGTGCTCAAATGCTTCAATCAATCAGATGGGGAATTTCATTAAAATGGCACCATTCCACAACTTTGGCACTTTTTATGGTTAAACCGCGTGGTCTGAAATGTACGCATGTCCTAGATGTCTTCAATACTGATGATTGATTTTTAGGTGGAGATCGTTCCCTTCCCTAATCATAAACGGACTCTTCGAAACTTTCCGCATCACCTTCCACTCCAGACCTGAGGTCCACAACCCGGCATGAGTTGCATGCATGCATGCCCAACCGCCCTCATCCTCACTAGACTCACAATACTCATCAGACTCAATTCGACCAAAAACCATCGCACCCTCTGCGCCTCATCACGCATCCAATCCCTCGTCCTGAAGATCAACTGCCGAATCCTCGCCTGCGTCGACTCCATCAAACACTCGATCGGCAGCCGGCCCATGACCGAGTACGATAAGCTTCCCCACCGCACGCAACTCATCCAGCTCTTTAGTCAGTGCCGTCCCTGACTAGCTCCAGGTGATGATGATTCTCATAATCTCAGTAGCAGTGGGAACCCGGGTGGAAATTGGGGGGTTGGGGCGTGTGTGGAATGACTGCGCCGGAATCAAGATCAGAAGGACCTGATGAGGGGTTGGGGCGTGATGGAATGACTGCGCTGGAATCAAGAACAGTAGGACCTGATGATGAGCAGTAAATAGGGATAATGTTGATGCCTCTACTGTGGTTCTGCAAACGGGACATGGCTTCGCGCGGTCTTGGAGCCACTGGCCTGGGATAGACAGGGGCAACGGAAGATGTGACCGCAGTGGGTGGCGACGGGAAGGGTGGGAGGAGTGTTGTAGCAGATGTTGCAGTCCAAGTGGGCACGTGGTGCGTCTCTTTGGTCGAGACTTTGGTCGTGACTTTCTCTGGTGAGGAGGATGTTGGAGTGCAAGCGGGCACATATTGCATCTCTTTGGTCGCGACTGTGATCGAGACTTCGGTCGTGAGTGGGTCCGGAATCTGCCAAAGGAATCCACAACCCCGGGTACTCCCTGGAGAATATCATATCTGAATATGCGGCTCGGGATGCGGCCAAGTCCTGTGGAGAGTTTGGTGAAGAGAAAGATGTGGAGTCTGTCGGTGACGGAATGAATCTCCGATTCAAAACTTCAGTGTCAGATTCGATGTCGTCGGTGTCTCGATAAGTATACACGAACTGTCGTCCTAGCTAAGGGTAAAGACCCCATGACAGTCGTCCTAAGGGTAAAGACTAGCTGTTAGCTGTCCACGATCGGGGTCACAGGGTTTGGTGCGTATCGCTTGATTAATCCGAGGGGCAGTTGCCTGCAAAAATTAAAAAGGGAGAAAACGTAAGTTCATAAACATAACGTCAACTTCGTTAAATTGGCGATATTCCACAATCAAAAAATGCGGCATATATCTTCGTAAAGGTCCAATTTCAGGACTCGTATAGATTTTGGTTCAGGCCACGCGATTGAATTATATGGCCAATCTAACGAAATTGACGTGACACTGACATGATTAGAAAAAAACTCATTTCCATGGCCACAGGAAGTGCATTGATTTCACATAATTATCAAACTAGTAGATGAGACTCTAATAGTCTAATTCACATGTTATGGTTACCAAATAATGCGGTGTTGTAAACTAGGGTTCTGATAGCCCAATTCATTTTCGAAAGTAATAATTTTCTTTGATATCCCTTCGACAATTAAAAAAAGTCCTGTATCAACTAGGCACTAACAGATGTAGGTACTCAATTTACATTTCTCAGGAATCTGTCCCAAGCAGTGAAGGCATGTCCAGCTCAGGCATGTCCAGTTTTTCACATGCTAAAAGAATTTTATCAACTTGTAGACATATTCTGAAACGAAGACCAATGGATGCTACAGATTCTCCGATTCGTAAGTGCTTTGGCAACGAACAACCTTCTATCAACACGACTGTAAACTGAACTAAAGGCTAGGACTTTTAAAATCTGATTCCTGAAATCAATTACTCCTGAATTATACATGCAACCAATTAAAGCGTTTGAAACATCAAAGGACTTGCCTTCGAGGATCGATCCCCTGCATATGAGCACAATTGCCAACAGAACGATGCCAAGTTGTAATGGCGCACACAGCAACTTCTGCAACTACTTGATCTCCTAACGATATTTAATTTCAAAGCTTTAAGATGTTTTCATATTTTTCAATCTCCTAACGAATTTTTCACTGCTGTTGTAGGTTGCAGTGGACAAGAATTTGCTCATTCTTGTTGAGGCCAGAATCTGACTGCAAGACTTATATATACTGAACAAAGAAGAGTCGTGCGAACTAATAAGTGTGACAAACTCACACAATCAAGGTCTCATAACCCTGAACACACGAAGGAACCGCGAGAACAGAAAACGAAGTATGAGATTAAGGGTGAATTCAAAAACATGTCTAAACGTTTTTGGTAAGACTTTGTTAGTTTTTTGGGGGGATAACAGTCATAACACTAGTTTGCTAAACATTATTTGTTTAAAAAATAAATTCCAACCACTATTAGTTTACCTTTCTTTAGACAATTTGGCACAAAATTGAGTATTGAGAGGAGTTTCTTGTAACAACCCATTTACACATCTGTCAGGAGATCTACAGGCTGAAGGGGTTTATAAACACTGAACGTACGCACATATGATATTTATGAATTACAGTTTTTTCTTTTTACTAAGCATGCAATTTTACACCAACTCTTCCATGAGCTGCGTAAAGAACGATGGGCAATTTCATTAAAATGGCGGTATTCCGTTAGTTTGGCACTTTTTAACAGATCTGACCGTGCACTCCGAAATGGTCTGAAATCTATATCTATCTTAGATTTTTGAAATCTATACTAATCCTAGATATCTGAAATCTATACTAATCCTAGATATCTGAAATCTATATAAATCCTATATTTTTCAATTTGTGCGGTTTGAAATCTATACCTGTCCTAGATGTCACTTTTATGGTTTAGAGTGGGCACTTTGAAAATGGCACAGAGAATACCGCCATTTTAACGAAATTGCCCATAATGCCACAATGCCTAAATCGTTACCTTATTACCGAGAATCAAAGAAGAAATAAATTCAATCTAGCATGAGTGATACCACGCAAAGTCAGTGCAGTATATAAAATATATCTTGATCATGAAAAATCATGCAATATATCAATTGGAGGAGTTTCAAGTTTAAAATTTAAATACTTATTATCTTACATTTCAAAATAATCTTACTGTCTTAATTTCATTGAAGTAAATGTAAAAGGAATCTAACTATCTTAAATTTAAAGTACAAGTAATCTTGCTATTTTAATTTTGAGCTACAAGTGATTTTACTATTTTTAATTCCAAGTACAAGTAATCTAATGATCTTTATTTTAAACTAGCATTAAGAGGTTAATCAATTCCAAATGGATGCATTTTTTCCAATAAAATTTAGTGCTCAATCACCTATTTAATCAATCAAGAAAGTCACTGGGATCTATAGATCCATAGTTTAATGTATCTTTAGGGGATTCCAACAATGTGTGAGTTTCAACAACCTAAAATCTTTGATACATAAATAATATATACAATTTGATCATTGCAAAGTACATTATCTAAATATTGAAGGTAAGAGGGCCCATTGTAGACAACAATATTGGAATGGATGAAAAATTCCTCTATCATTTTATAAATAGGCAAATCTAAAAGAAGGTGATAGCAACCATATTGTAATTGAGTAAATCATATTACTAAATGACTACAGAAATTTTTGTTAAAATGGCAGTATTCCATGTGCCATTTTCAAATTGCCCACATGTGTCTAAATCCTAGAAGTGCCATCTACGACAAGTAGAGATATCATAAGTCTTGGACATTTATAGACTACAAAAATCTAGGAATGGTATACATTTCAGACTGTGCGGTCTGAATTATAAAAGTGACATCTAAGACAAATGTAGATTCCATACATCTAGGATTGTTGTACAATTTTAGACCGCCCAATTTGAAATGTAAAAACTCCCAAAGTAGTGTCAAGAACAGCGCCATTTTAACGAAATTGCCCATGACTACACAAAAAATATTCTACCATAACTTTTAAACTACATATATTTCAACTATGTTATTCTCCAAAGACATTTATAAAGCTTAATAATGTTATAAATGGATTTCTATTCCTTCAACAGAGTACACATATGATATTAAATTTTTGAAGTGTGTGCCTTAATTAGCCACAAGTATCACTAAGTCTCTTCCATGCATTATCTAAGTACATCCATAATGATCATCTCATTCATCTATTGCAATTGCAATATTTACTTGAAATCAAGATGCCGTCAGGATTCTATGGAGATTTTTGTGAATCCGACTCAAAAGTTAGAAGTTCCTAAATCACCAAGCGACTTTATTACCATTGATTAACACCTAATAAAATGATAGAGTCCATGATTGTGAAGTTAAACCTCTACTTTGTATCCTCCATTATTGAGGTATTTATGGGGGAACAAAAATTGGTTTTAGGTTTTAAGGATGAAAGCATATATAAAACTGAACATGATTACAGATCCTCAATTTCAAACCTTAATAAAAAAAATGATTTTAGAAATTTTTCAAAAATTCCAAGTAGAGTAGAAACTACATTTCAAAACCTTCGTTTTGTTTGTTTATTCAAAAGCAAAAGCAAAAGAAATCATTTTGAATGTCAAAATCAAGTTTAAAGGTCAAATAGCTCAAAGAATTCAAATACTAATATTGTAATATTATTACAACTAATATGACTTGAACTTAACTCAATAACATCAATTACATATCATTCATAATGTTGCACACAATTCTTTTTGATGAAAATCATACACACTTCAATATCCAAAAACACCCGATTTGACCATCAGAGGGCAATTTTAGTCCTCAACATCTTCTCAAGAGCCAAGATCAAGAATTGACAAATAGGGGCTCCAAAAACTCCAATTCAAAAGTGCACCCATAATAAAGTAGTCAGCTCTAAAAGCACCCCTGCTCTAAAAGCAATTCTGACACAAAGGTACATTTTGCTTTCTTCAATGTACAAAAATCGTACATTTCAAGAGGTGGTCACTAATAGTGACCACTACATTTCAGCTTCAAAAATTTGTAACTAATTCATCTGAGGTCCAAAAATAATAAAACGACTTGGGTTCAATGTCAATTCCATTTTCCTTCCTACAAAAACTTCCTGAAAATTGTTACAAAGGATTTAAGCTTCCCCCAAACGCAATAAGCTCTTAAAAGGTCTACCTTGAGTTCTTAACTTCAATCGTGTTTTGGTTTTCAATCATCATCGTTTGATAAAACTTTGAACCCTCAATCATACCGTTTGCATACGATATCCAAACACAGCATCGTGAGTAGCATGGTAAAAATTCCTTTCTCAACGAACAAGACTGAATTTCATAATAATTTATCAAATTTGAGCAAAACTGTATCAGTGGGTTCAATTCCCTACAACGGTTGCGGAGCGCACTTCCTTTGTGTCTACCAGACCTGTAAGACGGTCACTGCAAGTCTGTACAAACAGACGACAGAATGTATCCTGGTTTTACAACACTACACTATGTTCCTAACTGTCTACAAAAAAGAAAAAAAAACTACAATACCCCGAATGCAGAATCCTTGAGCTAGCGAGGGGTTAAGATTCTAATACGTTCCGGGAGGGAGAGGTTCTCCAAGCTCGTTTTCCCTCTCAGAAAAATCCCACCGGGGACGAGTCGCTGGCGGCGCTGCTGGTACGACCAACTGAGTGCTTTCACGCGGTGAATCCCATCCGACAGGAGCAGCTTGCGGAGCTGCTGTTACAAGAGGCTGGGTGTTTTGACGCCGTGAGGCGTTCTCAGCCTTGGTTTCCAAAACCTGTTGGAAAAAATCCCAGTGTAAGGACCCGGGAGCAAGGGCAGGAAGCCCAATAGGGTGCGCTCGCACAAACTCTCGAACATCCGCCGCATCTCTCAACTCACTCAAATACTCCACAAGTGTGCCCTTCAAAAAAGTGTCGGTTTCGTTGTAGATGTACGGCTCGGCGAAAATGGCCGTGTGAGGAGGATTTCTCAAGGCTTTGTATGGCGTGTCATCAACGAGGAGAGTATTCGTCTGATTGAATTCTGGAAACTTCGACCACACGTTCTTGAGCTCCTTGAGAAATAGGGGCTGCTTCTTCTTGTCTGGATTTTTAAGGCCAGTATTCGTGCAGTCGCCTTGATGCATGACGAACCTATCACAAGTTCCATAAAGTAGCAGTTACACGATTGCCAAGAAATGAGATGCCCTTTTGCTTTGATAACCACGACAGGTCTACATTATTTTGAAACTTGCACGATTCTACAAAACTTTGCAAAAATGACGAATTTTGTTGGCCAAGTTAGTGAAAACCATCATACCTGCATTTGTCCCGCCACCCCTGGCAGATGAAATCCAGAGCCCGGAAGACGTTGGCTTGCACCATAGACGACCATAACCCCACATCGAAATTCTCGAAGCAGAAAGCGAGGAAACTGTCACAAAAGGGGCGCTTGAACATGTAGGACCTGGACACCACACAGTGCGGGGCGTTCATTGGAATTACGCTCCTGTCTATCTTCGTGTATCGCGCTACCAACAGACCGTTCACGTCCAGAATGAGAAGCTTCTTCGGCAAGGGGAAACTCCTGACTTGTGACAGTAAAGCCCGGTTTGGTTGTGACTGAGGACTCCATGGCTCAGCGTTGGCATCCAAAACGTTGTTGGGTGTCTGTTCTTCTTCTGCCGGCCTTGCGATGGTGATTTGTGCTGAGTTCAAGTAAATAAGTGAGAAAACCACGACTAAAAAACTTAACTATGGTCATGTTCGTTAAAATAGAGTATTTCAGAGTGTCATATTGGTGATATTCAAGTACACAAAGCTAAAAACTCTAGGACTAGTATAGATCTGTGGTTCCAAACCGAGGCATTTGAAAAAAGGGCTAATATCTCGTTTAACGTGACAAACACTACGCACTCCATATTGTTGAGTTAGAAGAGTCTTTGAAGAGCACTCTGCCTCTAACATCAATACTCTTCATCTGCAGGACCTTCAAAGCATCAAAGCAGGGGAAGAAACTTCCAGATCCTCTGTGGTACAAACTGGGTAAAATAGCTTTGAAAGGACACTGGAAAGACACGTGACCAAAGAGAGATACAAGCAGAGATTGAGTGGAAAACGTGCCGAAGAACCCTCACCATTTTCCACATCGGGACGTTCCACTTCAACAGGGACATCGCGCTCCATGACGTTCATCTCCAAATGCTCGTCCATAGGGATAAAACTACCACGACTCAGCTCCTCAATGCCACACCCCTGTAAACCACGTAAACGAAAATTAGAACTCCTGAGCACAAACTTTCCAACAACCAAAGTACACCACGTCACAAAATCGCAAAAAACAAATATTAAGAGTGAAAACGGTATTCTTAACTTGTTCAGCAAAGTCAATTGTCTCTCCCAGCACTTTGGAAACGCTCAGCCTGCTTGAAACTCCAGTGTATGAAGCCCGCTTACTGCTGTAAACCTCTCAGTGAAGCTCCACGTCTTAGTATAGCAATTCCAGTGGCCGCATTTGATACAAATGCAACTTGCAGGCAGCAGTGAAGTTCACAACCAGCGATGTCGTCACAGGAAAACACACCCAGAAGATCGTTTCCAGTTCTCCGGCAAACTCCAGCGTATTATTGTTGGACACTTCGAAAGAATATGAACTTCTCGCTAACGCAAGAGCGACTGCTTCCGAACTGGAAGAGGCTCGCCCGGCGATCCCTCCTCAGCAGCAGCAAAACCTTCGCAACGAAGTCACAAAATCCCCGCAAGACACAAATGGAAGACACGAATCTCCACAATGAAGACACAGTCCCTGCAACTTTCGTTTTCATGTCCAGTGAAGAAGGATCCCCGAATTCCGAGTGGGGATGCAATACCGAGTCTCGTGAAAGAGCCTATTACCGATCACCAGCCAGCTGAATGGGCAGGTGCCCTTCTTTTAATTCCAAGTCTCTTGGGCTGACTTTTCAGTGTATTTGGAAAAGAAAATTGTGGTCTTTCAAGGATTAAGTAAGTTTAAAGGTCATCCATTTGGGGCACTTGGGGATGCTTTGGACATGACATGTATAGTTGTAAGAATGTTTGAAGGGGCATAAAAGGATTAGTTGTAGTCTTGGGATGGTTTCACGAGGTTCGTTGACAACTAGAGTTTGCACAAGAGACCTCGGATGCTAAGATATTCTATACACAGTGATTTGCCATTGACACAAAACGACTACAATAGAGGACGTCCTTGAAAGGGATATCTTTGGATGGGACTGCAGTACATGATGTTCTTATCCTTGAGTAGGCGAGACTACAATACGGGATTTTCTGAAGATGTCCTTGGATAGGACTACGGTATAGGATGTCCCCAAGATGTCCGTGGGCGGGACTACAATATGGAATGTCTTTTGAAGTAGAATGTTACCTCCAAAAGTGCTTTATCTTACATAGAGAAAATGCACATAAGTGAATAGGTTTGTCTTTTGTCCTTGTGCTTTATTTAGAGGATGTCCTTTTTGTCATATAATAGAGATAAGGTGGCCTTTAAAAAGATGCTATTGATGCTTTGAAATTTGAATCATGAATAATTGAATCTAAGATATGCCTTGAAATGGTTACAAATGGCCAAGGGTTGGTTTGGCAAAAATGAATGAGATGTTTGAGCAATTTGTTGCCTCTTGCCTATAATTATTAAACATATTAGTATGTATGTTTGTGCATACAAATTATTTTGAAAATAGGCATTGAAGCCTGGCAACAATCTCTAGACATCTATGTTTGAAGTTCTCATAATTATCTCACAATAAGCAAAATATTTTTTCTAACCCCATTTGCTAGCTTAGGTTTATAATAATTGCTCTTGAAACTTGTTTATCACAATTTCTTTGGAAATCTGTGTATGGCTTGGAGACAGAGGTGGAAGGAATGACTTGTTTGGCAAAAGAAAAGGGCTTTATAGGGCTTGATTATTTTTATTTTTTGATCTTGAGAAACATTGGCTTAAAATTCAATGATGGGAGAGTAATGCAATTTTGCAAACTTATTAGAAGTCATCATTATTGCTAGAATTGTGTGATTACTTTTGGATTTGTTGTCAATAAAGTGTATTGGCTTCGAGGAGAGAAAAGGGGGCCAAAAAGTTGTGGACATATATTTTGTTTTAATAGGTATCAGAGTAGAATTTGCCATTGAATTGGAATATGGTGACTATGAAGTGTAGTTAACTTGAATGCGAAGAAAAATTTAGAAAACAATAAAGGATATTATTTTTATCATTATAGATTTTAACCACATGATTAAAGTAATTCTAAGTTTTTCCTTTCTTTTTCAATTGCCCATTATGAGAACTATAATTCAATCTTCATATTCATCAAATATTCAATAAATTACGTATGAAACATTATTTTTTAAGCACCTCCAAAATATAATTAAAGGATGATTTGTTTTTAAGTGAGCAACCTATTTTGCATGGATTCAAAAGATATAAAAAATTCCTTAGGGAATTGGCATACACCCCAAATCCCACTTGGACAAAGTAAATGATTATTAAACTACACATCTTTGTTTGAAGATAGAACATACTATCAAATGTTTAGAAGTTAAAGGTGATTATATCACAATAGGTTGTATTGTATTTTTAATTTTAAAATTTGAAGGCATAGCTAAATATAAAAATTAGTCTGGATTTGATTAGGACAATGAGTGGAGGAGTTGGGACGAATAAAAATATAGAAAAAAGATGTGAAGTTAAGAAAAAAATGCAAAATAAAAATTTCCATATGAAATTTGATACATCTCATTAATGTACACACTGAATAGAGTGAAATTTTGAGAATCACAATATATGTTTTCTAATTCAAAAGAAAATTCTAAAGAATTAAAATGTATATTTTAAACCCTACATTATATTCTAAAAAAGATTTGTTTTAACAATAAACACTTATCTTAATTCTTAAATCATTCTAAAAAAAGTACAAGTTATAAAGCTTCGAAGCCTAGAAATATCCCACTGCAACAAGCCTAGTCAATCTTCAAAAGAAATCCCCCACTAGGGACGTTTTAATCTCGTACAAAATAAGTTAACATACATCAAATTTTTATTTGAAGACCATCTCATTTACAAGAGAAGCACACTCGTTCTACAAATAGAATTTCAAAGTGGTTTTTTAAACAACGGGATTGTTCAAATTAGAAACGCAATCGCTAACAATAACAATAGTCATTAATCCCTAAATGCTTGAGGCACCATATTTTAGTGTCAACAATACTTTGAAGTTAAATTATATTTTTATATTTTTTTCAATTCTTTTGAAGTCTAGTTTTAGCATCAAAATTTCCATTCTAAAAATGAATGATTATGATTTTTTTATTGAAGATTTTGTACAAGGGTGTCCATTGCAAATCTTGATTTTCTAGTGATGATGGCTTTTGAAAATAAGCCTCAAATACACTTGGAGAAAAAATCACATTAGAAATTCATTTAAAAAAATTATAGACTAGATTTTGAAAAGTCATAAATTGATTGGATTTATTCATGTTAATTAATATGCCCTTTATCCTAGGACCAATTTTTTTTGTTTTGATATGTGAGAAGAGGATTGAGAGACTTCAAATTATTTTCATAGTTTTGACACCCTCAAGATCAAACATTATAATCTTTCAATCCATAAGTAATATTGTTGTATTTTCTTTTTCCATGTGATCTTTAACATATCTAGTTTGAGTTTTTATGGTTACAATTCAAAAAATAATAATAAAACTTACCAAAATGTTGGCATTTTATTCAATTTAGACCAACTCCAAGAAGCTTGAAAAAGGCCTTGGGCATTTAGGAGTTAATAAGATCCAATAGTTACAAATACAAAAAATTGTCTAAAAATTGATTATCAAACTGATATTTTGATGAGTTTGGAGAGTATTTTTCACTTTTTGACTTTAAAATGTTGAAGTGTTAAATTAGTCTCATGTATAGTAAGTGAAAGATAAGTTTGGCACCTCTTTGCTGAATGTTTATTTTTTTACAAATATAAGGTTTGACAATTGCTAAAAATAGATTTTTTTGCCAATATTTTTGTTCACCATTTTAAGAAAAAGATTCTAAAATTTCAGCATCTATTAAATTTTATTTTTTTGCACAATCTATCCTACAACTATTGTGTATTGATTCTACATCCAAATCCAACTACAAAGGGCAATATTTTCTATCTAAGGCTATTGATGCAATTTTGCTTACAACATTTACAATTAAATTTAGATCTAAGTTGGTAGTACATACTACTCAAATACAATGGTATTGACTAGATAGCATTCACTATCTAAATCCATGTGGCGTTGTAGGTAGCATTCAATGTTTTGTTTTTTCAATGCTAACTTAGTTTTGTAGCCAATGACCAACAATCTCTCTAAAATTTGGTGCCCATCATTGGCGACAAAAATAGATAGTATTTAAAAAAAAAAACATTGATAGCATTCACTTTCTAATTCCATGTGGCTTAGTAGTTTTTTGCTATCCTATTCCCGAAAGCCCATAGTAGATGTTATTTATTATCTATATTCAAGTAATTTAGTAGGAAACATTCACTATCTTTAGTCATATACATAATTGATAAAAATATGAGAACATTCACTATCTATTTCCATGCTACTTTGTTGGTAACATCTTAAACCATGTAGCTTAGTTTGAAGTATTCATTGTCTATGTGGCTTAATGAAAAAAACTTATCCCCCCAAAATTTTGAATTGATATTGGTATTAAAATCAAAGTTTTATTCTTTTATTCTATTAAGCTAAAATAAGCTAATTCACTCTCTAAGTTATAAAGAACACAAGGACATTCAGGGACACAGAAACAACGAAATAGCCCCAAGGAAAGATTGAACTATGTGCACTAAGCCTTCTTTTACATCACCTTTGTAATATCACATTTTTTTGAATTCTTAGCAAACCTAAGAAACACAAGAATTATCAACAACCAACAGAAAATATAGAATCCAAAACAACTAAGGACAATGACTAATAATCAAGAAAAATAGTCATAGGGGAATATTTTTACTACCATTTTCTAGGGGAGGATATTTACCTCTTTTGACGTGGCTCATAGCACAATTGTAGACATAACTTTGTTAAGCAACGCTAAAGGGTCCTTTTTTTCTTTCCCAAAATGTGGAGCCCCCTAACGTTGTAGCCAATGAATACACTAAGAGAAAAACATGTCCGTCACAACCGACTACTATGCAACTAGTGTCCTATACAACTATCTTGCAATTGTAATCCTCTCTGTTAGCACCAAATTTAATGTAATTGTTTTCTGTCGTTATTTTGCAGCATTCATACATTGTTTTATTTGCAAAGCAGTCAATTTATAGTTGCAAAAAACAACTAGGGAACAACTAGGAAAAGATTGCAACTGTAGAATGACCATAATTGTTTCCTAGTTGCTTTCTAGTTGCACACTACTTGTTTCTTAGTCGTTTCTTATGATATTAGAAAATTCAACTTTTCTATTGATTTGGTTGCATAGATTTGATTCACTTTTTTATTGATTTGGAGAGTAGTTTGTTGATTTGGATAGAAATCAATAGAAAAGTGAACCAAATGAATGCGACCAAATCAACACAAAAACTGAATTTTCTAATAGTGAAGCTAGTTGTTTCCTAATTGCTCTTAAGTCGTACACTAGTTGTTTCTTAGTCGGTTTCTAGTTGTTTCCTAATTGCTCTTAAGTCGTACACTAGTTGTTTCTTAGTCGGTTTCTAGTTGTTTCCTAATTGCTCTTAAGTCGTACACTAGTTGTTTCTTAGTCGGTTTCTAGTTGTTTCCTAGTTGCTTCCAAAGTTCATTTTCATTTGTCTTATATCAATTGTCCCATATCAATTGTAAAGAGTATCATTACGTTGTACATATAAGACTTGTAAGTTGTTGTAGTCTTATGCAATGAATTTTGTTGATAGAATTCTAAGACTTCTACAATTTACAGATCTCTACAATTTACAGATTTCTACAATCTATAGAAATAAAAAAATTATTTAAAATCTCTGAAATTTTAAGGTATTCTAAACCAATGAAATCTATTAAATACCAATATTTGAATTTTTGAAATCTAGAAAGAAAGTAGATTTGAAATTTGGAAATCTAGAAAAAAATAGATATGAGATTTTAAAATCTAGACAAAAGTAGATATGAAATTTTGAAATCTTCAAATCTACAAGTCGCAAATGAATCACACACGAGGCTTGAATTTTGCAATTGCTACACCTTTGTCCTAGATTTTAGGGTGGCCACTGCAACTACAAGTCTTCAAATTATTACTAGTTGCAAACCAGTTGCAAGTGTCCTATGCAATTGAAAAAATAGTTGCATAGTGTAGTTGCAAAATCCCTCATTTTCTTCTGGTGAAAGCTGGCTCCCTGCATTGTACCGTGCATGCAAAGTACTATTCACTTTGTACACCATCCAACAGCTTGCTGCTAAATCATCAACGCATCTAATAACTATGATGCACCCATGCTAAAGTCACAACTAGCCAACCAATAGCATCATTGAGATTATAACTAAAGTTCCTCCTTGGATACCAAGGAAGAATTATCCTTCCTTCAAGGGGGACAAAATCAACCATGTTAGCAATTTAATAGACAACTTTGATTTCAATCATCTTGATTAAATGGAAAGAAATAATAATTCCAATTCGAATATCCTTGAGGGTTGTAAGATTAATATAAAGTTGATGTAGATGGGCCTTTATAATAGAAGTTGTATAGGGAGACGTACCACCTACTTGCAAGGGAAGGCAAGGGGACCCGCACAAGGTTAACCCCTAAAGGACCAAACACCGTTTTTTGAAAACATAGCGATTTTGGACAGCTCACTACAAACGAAATTTTTATTCTTTTTCTTTGAAATTTTTACACAAGATGTGCTCAAGGAGTAGCTTTAAGGCCTAACAATTTTCATAACTTTTGACTACTTGGTTAAGAAGTTATTGCATGATATGTCATTTTCATTATTCAACGGGCAGCCTGGGCAACTCAAAAAACTTCTTTAAAAATCACTTTTTAAGAAAATAAAAATTTGAAATTGGTTCTTTTGATTTCTATATACATGGAAATCTTTTGATCATTCCATTTTAATTAATGAGTCAAAAGTTATGAGGATTCTTAGTTTGAGGGTAGTTATGAAATCTATACTCTAAAATAAACTTTGAAGTCCTTTATTTAACTCAATTTCCATTATTTTTGAAAAAACAAACAAACGTTGGGTGTAGATTGTTTATTACAACATTACAACCATTGGGATTGACATTTTTCAATTCCATATCTAAATTCTTAACAATTTAGTGTTTTGAATCATTCTCTACCTCTTTCTACTTACTATTTTTTTCCTATATGTTTTACAATTCCAAATGATCTGAAATTTTCAAGAATGTAGACAACTTGCCTTGAAGAATGAATCTAAAGATTACCCACCATTTTGGACCATTTTTCATACAAATGTGACCTTGTGAAGTGCAGCTGCCCGGATTTTCGCAGGGACAAAAAAAGGATATTTGTCAATTCAAACGCTATTATCTTGCAATCCACAAGGTGGAAATTTCTGAAATTTTTTCCACAACTTCTTGAACTAGTGTATTACAAGATCTAATGGTTACATTTTCCCAAAATTGTTTTTTTTTCAAAATTTGGTACTTGTACTAGAAATGGCAGTTTTGGAGCGATTTTGGTGAAAACATAGTCTCTAACCTTTAGGGGTTAAAATGATGTTGATGTCTCTCTCTTTCAACAAGAGTACAAAAACAACTTAGTCAAGGATAGACATGCCTAGCTTATGATCTTTGAAGTCTTCTTGGTCATTTTGAAGGAATCTATGTTTGGATATTTTGGAGTTTAACCTCTAAAGTTTCATGACTATGTTTTCACTGAAAACGCTCAAGAACTGCCATTTTTATTACAAGTACCAAATTTTTGAAATTTTTTTTTTTGACACATATTACCGTAGGATCTTGTAGTATGCAAAATTGAGAACAAGTGGTAAAAATTTCAGAAACTTCCATTATGTGGATTGCAAGATATACGCATTCAAATTCATTAAAATCATTTTTTTGGACCTACCAAAAACTAGGTAGCTGCACTTCACAAATCACAAGTTCACTTTTCTATGAAAAAATGTCCTAAGTGGTGGTGCTTCTTTAAAAGTTTAAGTTCATTTTCCTAGAAAAGTTGTCTACATACTTGAAAACCTTCACATCATTTGGAGTTGTACAACATATAGAAAAAAAATAGTAAATAGAAAGAAGTAGAGAATGATTCAAAATACAAAATTGTTAAGAATTTAGTCATGGAATTGAAAAGTGCCAATCCCAATGGTTACAGTGTTGTAATAAACAATCTACATCCTATGAATTTATTTTTTTCAAAAAATATTAAAAATTGAGTAAGATAAAGGACTTCAAATTTTATTTTAGAGTAGAGATTCTATAACTATCCGCAAACTAAAATTCCTCATAACTTTTGACTCATTGGTCAAAATGGAATGATTCAAAGCTTTCTACTTATATATAACTCTAGAAAATCAATTTCAAATTTTTGTTTCTGAATAAAGTGATTTTTTTTATCTGCCCGAGCTGCCCGGACAAGAAAAAAAGTGACATATCAGGCCATAACTTTTTACTTGAATTTCCAAATGTCATGAAATTTAGTGCGTATGAAAGATATTCCTTGTGCACAACTTCTATTAAAATTTCATCCAAAAATATAAAAATCTCTAGTCACAAGTACTTGCCCAAAATTTCTATATAACCAAAAAATGCATGTTGGTCCTTTAGGGGTTAAAGTTAATACCAACTCTTTTTATGCTATATATCCATTTTATAATTGACAATGTCCTGAAAAAATGCAGACAACTTTGTGCCTCCCTCCTCATCAAAAATCTATAGTCATTGTCTCATTGACCATCAAAATGGAATTTAAAAATGGAATTCCCTCCTTCAAAAATTTGCAATTGTTGATCTAATTTTTTTTTTTAAACCAATGACTTTGAACCATAACCATCGATCTGATGTAGATTTTTTTTCAATAAAATTCAAACCCCTTCCCGTACCATCAATTTATAAAGATAAATATAACTACAGTAATACTTACAAATATATAATAATAATAGAACACAATATAAGAGTATATATTGATATTGTATATGGAATATTATAATGGTATAATGTACAAATATGGATATTGATATGGGATATGAAATACTAATATTAACGACAAATATTATGGCAATATCCCCTATTGATTGCAATCACAACAACTTTAAAAACATATAAATATGGCATGGGGGGATCATAAGTTAGCAATTATTGCACAAGCAACTAATTCATATCACAAGTGAGTGAGAAGTAGCAGTTTGTCACAAATGAATGCCAATGTGTTCCAAAAAAACATATCAATCATGTCCATTTCATGATTGACAAGCAGTACCATCCCACTTGAACGTTTTGGTTTACCCTAGGCATTCATAGCTAGTGAATTTTGAACCCTTCTTGGTTACCTAGAAAGAAGATATAATCCCTTCTTGAATTCATGTGAGAATTTAAAATTAAGACCAATTGCATTTGTGCCGTCCATTTCATGATTGACTTGGGGGATCTCTTGCACATGCCTCCCAAAAAAGACCCCCCTCAAATGGTCAAGATTGTTGTAATATCACTCTCTAAAAATAAACAAAAATAGTTAGTTGCTAATATCAACTACACATCAATAAAAGCTAGAACTAGCCTTCACATTCTTAGCTAAATTTAAGATCAATTGTCTATGTGCCTTCCATTTGATGATTGACCTAGAGGGATCACCCCACATACCAAAGAAGGCAAAGAATCTTCCCAGACTATCAAGATTGTTGTAATGTCTCTCTCTGAACTAAATAGACCACAAGCATCACTAAGTCTCATCCATGCATTATCTAAGTGCATTCATGATGATCATCTCGTTCATCTATTGCAATTGCAATGTTTACTTAGAATCAAAATGATATTAGGATTCTATGAAGATTTTTGTGAATCCCATTCAAGAAGTAGAAGTTCCTAAATCATCAAGTGACTTTATTACCATTGATTAATTCCTAATAAAAGGATGGAGCCCATAACTGTATAATCAAACCTCTACTTTGTATCCTTTGTTTTGGGGGTATTTATGAGCAATTTTTTTTGGTATTATTTTTCAAAGATGAAAGCATACATAAATATGTCATAAATTTTTCAGAATTTTTTGTTTCAAAGTTTCAAAATACTATGATTTTTTGAAGGAAAGTGAAGAAAATTCATATCAGTACAAAACATGCTATTAATTATAAAAATTCTAGTATAGAAGTACATTTAGTACAGAACATATTAATAGAGTAAAGAAAATTCCCATGTCACTCTATGTATTGAACATGGTTATAGATCCTCAATTTCGAACCTTAATAAAATGGATTTTTTAAGGATTTTATCAAAACTTTCAAGCAGAGTAGAAACTACACTTTAGAAGCTTCATCTTTCTAGTTTTATTTATAAAAAAAAGATTTTAAATTTTTAAAATCATTTTGAATGTCAAAATCAAGTTTGAAGGACAAATAGCTCAAAGAACTCAAACACATTGTAATATTACTACAACAAATATAACTTGAACTTAACTCAATGATGTCAATATATCATCCATAAAGTTGCACACAAAAAAATTGATGAAAATCATCCACGCTTCAATATCCAAAAAAACACAATTTGACCATCAAAGGGCAATTTTAGTCCTCATAGTCTTTCCAAGAGACAAGATCTGAACTAACAAATGGGGGTTGTGAAAATTTTGGTTCAAAAGTGCACCTATGCTCCAAAAGCAATCATGAACAAAGGTATATTTTGCTTACTTTGATGTACCAAGAGGTACACATTTTAGGAGGTGGTTGCTTTTAGTGACTATTACAATTTCAACTTCAAAAATTCGTAACTAATTCAACTAAGGTCCAAAAAATATGAAACGACTTGGATACAATGCCAATTCCAATTTCCTTCCTACAAAAATTTACTGAATATTATAAAAATTTAACAATTTCACCTTTCCCCAGAGGCAATCAGCTCTTAAAAGCTCGCTTCAAGAGCAAACTACCTTGGGCCTTGAGTTCTTACCTTGAATCGTGTTTTGGTTTTCAATCATCAATAATTGATAAAACTTTGAATCCTCAATCATACCGTTTGCATACGATATCCAAATACAGCATCGTGAGTAGCATTGTTACAAATCCTTTCGCAACGAACAAGACTGAATTAATAATTTATCAAATTTGAGCAAAACTGTATCAGTGGGTTCAATTCCCTACAACGGTTGCGGAGCCGCTGTTGGGTGTACGGACTTCCTTTGTGTCTACCAGACCTGTAAGACGGTCACTGCAAGTCTGTACAAACAGACGACAGAATGTATCCTGGTTTTACAACACTACACTGTGTTCCTAACTGTCTACAAAAAAGAAAAAGAAAATAAAAACAATACCCCGAATGCAGAATCCTTGAGCTAGCGAGGGGTTAAGATTCTAATACGTTCCGGGAGGGAGAGGTTCTCCAAGCTCGTTTTCTCTCTCAGAAAAATCCCACCGGGGACGAGTCGCTGGCGGCGCTGCTGGTACGACCAACTGAGTGCTTTCACGCGGTGAATCCCATCCGACAGGAGCAGCTTGCGGAGCTGCTGTTACAAGAGGCTGGGTGTTTTGACGCCGTGAGGCGTTCTCAGCCTTGGTTTCCAAAACCTGTTGGAAAAAATCCCAGTGTAAGGACCCGGGAGCAAGGGCAGGAAGCCCAATAGGGTGCGCTCGCACAAACTCTCGAACATCCGCCGCATCTCTCAACTCACTCAAATACTCCACAAGTGTGCCCTTCAAAAAAGTGTCGGTTTCGTTGTAGATGTACGGCTCGGCGAAAATGGCCGTGTGAGGAGGATTCCTCAAGGCTTTGTATGGCGTGTCATCAACGAGGAGAGTATTGGTCTGATTGAATTCTGGAAACTTCGACCACACGTGCCTGAGCTCCTTGAGAAATAGGGGCTGCTTCTTCTTGTCTGGATTTTTAAAGCCAGTATTCGTGCAGTCGCCTTGATGCATGACGAACCTATCACAAGTTCCATAAAGTAGCAGTTACACGATTGCCAAGAAATGAGATGCCCTTTTGCTTTGATAACCACGACAGGTCTACATTATTTTGAAACTTGCACGATTCTACAAAACTTTGCAAAAATGACGAATTTTGTTGGCCAAGTTAGTGAAAACCATCATACCTGCATTTGTCCCGCCACCCCTGGCAGATGAAATCGAGAGCCCGGAAGACGTTGGCTTGCACCATAGACGACCATAACCCCACATCGAAATTCTCGAAGCAGAAAGCGAGGAAACTGTCACAAAAGGGGCGCTTGAACATGTAGGACCTGGACACCACACAGTGCGGGGCGTTCATTGGAATTACGCTCCTGTCTATCTTCGTGTATCGCGCTACCAACAGACCGTTCACGTCCAGAATGAGAAGCTTCTTCGGCAAGGGGAAACTCCTGACTTGTGACAGTAAAGCCCGGTTTGGTTGTGACTGAGGACTCCATGGCTCAGCGTTGGCATCCAAAACGTTGTTGGGTGTCTGTTCTTCTTCTGTCGGCCTTGCGATGATGACTTGAGCTGAGTTCAAGTAAATAAGTGAGAAAACCACTACTAAAAAACTTAACTATGGTCATGTTCGTTAAAATAGAGTATTTCAGAGTGTCATATTGGTGATATTCAAGTACACAAAGCTAAAAACTCTAGGACTAGTATAGATCTGTGGTTCCAAACCGAGGCATTTGAAGAAGGGCTAATTCTCGAAACGTGACAAACACTACGCACTCCATATTGTTGAGTTAGAAGAGTCTTTGAAGAGCACTCTGCCTCTAACATCAATACTCTTCATCTGCAGGACCTTCAAAGCATCAAAGCAGGGGAAGAAACTTCCAGATCCTCTGTGGTACAAACTGGGTAAAATAGCTTTGAAAGGACACTGGAAAGACACGTGACCAAAGAGAGATACAAGCAGAGATTGAGTGGAAAACGTGCCGAAGAACCCTCACCATTTTCCACATCGGGACGTTCCACTTCAACAGGGACATCGCGCTCCATGACGTTCATCTCCAAATGCTCGTCCATAGGGATAAAACTACCACGACTCAGCTCCTCAATGCCACACCCCTGTAAACCACGTACACGAAAATTAGAACTCCTGAGCACAAACTTTCCAACAACCAAAGTGCACCACGTCACAAAATCGCAAAAAACAAATCTAAGAGTAAAAACGGTATTCTTAACTTGTTCAGCGAAGTCAATTGTCTCTCCCAGCACTTTGGAAACGCTCAGCCTGCTTGAAACTCTAGTGTATGAAGCCCGCTTACTGCTGTAAACCTCTCAGTGAAGCTCCACGTCTTAGTATAGCAATTCCAGTGGCCGCATTTGATACAAATGCAACTTGCAGGCAGCAGTGAAGTTCACAACCAGCGATGTCGTCACAGGAAAACACACTCAGAAGATCGTTTCCAGTTCTCCGGCAAACTTCAGCGTATTATTGTTGGATACTTCGAAAAAATATGAACTTCTCGCTAACGCAAGAGCGACTGCTTCCGAACTGGAAGAGGCTCGCCCGGCGATCCCTCCTCAGCAGCAGCGAAACCTTCGCAACGAAGTCACAAAATCCCCGCAAGACACAGAATGGAAGACACGAATCTCCACAATGAAGACACAGTCCCTGCAACTTTCGTTTTCATGTCCAGTGAAGAAGGATCCCCGAATTCCGAGTGGGGATGCAATACCGAGTCTCGTGAAAGAGCCTATTACCGATCACCAGCCAGCTGAATGGGCAGGTGCCCTTCTTTTAATTCCAAGTCTCTTGGGCTGACTTTTCAGTGTATTTGGAAAAGGAAATTGTGGTCTTTCAAGGATTGAGTAAGCTTAAAGGTCATTCATTTGGTGCACTTGGGGATGCTTTGGACATGAGTTGTATATTTGTAAGAATGTTTGAAGGGGCACAAAAGGATTACTAGTTGTAGTCTTGGGATGGTTTCACTAGGTTCGTTGACAACTAGAGTTTGCACAAGAGACCTCGGATGCTAAGATATCCTATACACAGTGATTTGCCGTTGACACAAAACGACTATGGTACGTACAAGACATCCTTGAAAGGGATATCTTTGGATGGGACTGCAGTACATGATGTTCTTGTCCTTAGGCAGGCGAGACTACAATACGGGATGTTCTGAAGATGTCCTTGGGTAGGACTATGGTATAGGATGTCCTCAAGGTGTCCGTGGGTGGGACTACAATATGGAATGTCTTTTGAAGTAGAATGTTACCTCCAAAAGTACTTTATCTTACATAGAAGAAATGCACATAAATGAATAGGTTTGTCTTTTGTCCTTGTGCTTTATTTAGAGGGTGTCTTTTTTGTCATATAATAGATATAAGGTGGCCTTTAACCCCTAAAGTTCCAAGGCCATTTTCCACCAAAAAACACTCAAAATTGCCATTTCTATAGCAAAGAGTAAAAACAAAATTAAAATGTTTGTTTTTCATTATTAACCATAGGATCTTGTACTAGACTAGTGCAAAAATGTGTGGAAGAAACTTCAAAAACTTTGACTGTGTAGATTGCAAGATATTTGCATTTAAAGTGAAAGAAACAAGTTTTTTTGTCCATTGCTCAACTACATTTTTCGGCTTTGAACCTTCTTAACTTAAAAATTTGCTCTACTAATTTTGAATTTCTAATTGTATATGATGAAGAATTGAGTTGAGGGTATAGAAAAAAATTCTAAGAATAGTTTTTATTATTCATTAAAAATTTGATTAAGTAGAAGTAGATTCAAGATTGAAGAAAAAAACTAAATGGTTAATAGCTCTAAGATGGAATTGGAATACACTAATCTCAACAGTGAGATTGTTCTAGCAAAAAATCTTGACCTTGTCGAACTTTTTTTTGGAAAGAAATGTAAAAATTATGTTAGAAAATGAATCCTATGAGTTATTTTTTTAAAAAGTTGCTCTAATTGCCCAAAAAACAAGATTGTCTATAACTTTCTCATAACAAATCCAAATGGAATGAATCAAAGCTTCCCATGTAGATTAAAATGTAGTATTTACAGTTAAATAAATTTAAAATTTAATTTTTTTTTTAAGATTTTTTTTGCTCACTGAACTAAAAAAAGGGAACTTTAGGTGTTAAATAGATGTGGCAGGGTTTAGTTTTTCTTGCTATTGATGCTTTGAATCATGAATAGTTGAATCTAAAATATGATTTGAAATGGTTACAAATGGGATAAAGGTTGGTTTGGCAAAGATGGATGAGATATTTGAGCAATTTGTTGCTTTTTGCCTATAATTAGTAGACATATCATTTTGTATG
This sequence comes from Antitrichia curtipendula, assembly GCA_951230915.1. Classification (NCBI taxonomy): domain Eukaryota; kingdom Viridiplantae; phylum Streptophyta; class Bryopsida; order Hypnales; family Leucodontaceae; genus Antitrichia; species Antitrichia curtipendula. The sequence goes on from OX579635.1 coordinate 4,246,880, forward strand.
TATTTAGATATATAAATCATTTTGTATGTATTTAGACATATAAATCATTTTGTATGTGTTTAGAAATACAAATCATTTTGTAAATGAGGCACTGAAGCTTTGCAACAATTGCTAGACATCCATGATGGAAGTTCTCATAATTATCTCACAATAAACAAAATAATTGTCCAGCCTCATTTGCAAGCTTAGTTTTATAAAAATTGCCCTTAAAACTTGTTTCTCACAATTCCTTTGGAAATTTGTGTATGGCTTTGAGACAAAGTGGAGACAATGACTTATTTGGCAAAAAAATAGTTAAAGACAAGGGCTTTATAGAATGTTTGATTATTTTTTGTTTTTTTATCATGAGAAACATTCATTTGGCTTACATTCAATGATGGGAAAGTAATGCAATTTTGCAAACTTATTAGAAGTCATCAATATTGCTAGAAATGTATGATAATTTTTGGAATTGTTGTCAATAAAGAGTATTGGCTTCGAAAAGAGAAAAGGGGGCCAAATAGTTTTGTGGACATATATTTTGTTTTAACAGGTATCACAATAGAATTTGCCATTGCATTGGAATTTGGTGACTATGAAGTGTAGTTAATTTGAATGCAAAGAAAAATTTAGAAAACAATAAAGGATATTATTTTATCATTATAGATATTAACCACATGGTTAAAGACATTCTCAATTTTTCCTTTTGTTCTCAATTGCCCATTGTGAGAACTGTACTTCAATCTTCATATTCATCAGATATCTAATAAATTACATATATGAAACATTATTTTGTAAGCACCTTCGAAATATAAATAAAGAATAATTTGTTTTTAAGTGAGCAACCTATTTTGTGTGGATTTAGAAAAATAAAGAAAAACTTGATCTAGCTTGAAATTAAAATGTGCTGCAATTGGACTATTATATTTAGCACCACTATGTATCACATAGAATATATTTTAAAAATTGGAAGACTTAAACCATCTTTAAAGAGAGCTTTAAAGATAATGTTCTATGAAAAGACAATATCCATCATTCATAATAATTAAAATTAAAAATGTTACAACACCTCTAAAGTATGTACTAACAAAAGTTATGTATGACAAAAAAATTAACATTCATTATATACAAAATAATTGCAAGTGATAGAAAACCTCAAAAGTTTGTACATTTTTAAAAGATGTATATATATATAAAGATCCAAAAAAATCCTTAGGAAATTGGCAGACACCCCAAAGCCTATTTGGCAAAATTGAATGATTCTAAAACTACATCCCTTTATTAAAAGATAGGATATACTATCAAATGTTTCAAAGTTTAAGGTGGTTATATCAAAATAGATTCTATTGTATTTTAAATTTTAAATTTGAAGGGATAGCTGAATATGGATTTGCTTAGGACAATGAAAGGAGGAATTAGGGCAAATAAGAATATAGAAAAATAATGTGAAATTTATAAAAAAGTGCAAAGTGCAAAGTTTTATATAAAAATCAATACATCTCATTAATATATACACTAAATAGAATGAAAATTTGACAATCACCACATATTTCTTCTAATTGAAAATAAAATTCTAAAGAGTAAAAATACATTTTTAAAATCCTATATTATATATTTTTTTTTTAAATTGTAATAATAATAACCACTTATCTTAAATCATTCCAAAAAAAATACAAGTTATAGAGTTTCAAAGCCTAGAAACCTAGTCAATCTTTTAAAAAAATCCCCCGCTAGGCACGCTTTAATCTCATACAAAATTTGCTAACATACATCAAATTTTTATTTGAGGACCATCTCATTTACAACTATTACAAGAGAAGCGCATTCCTTCTACAATTAGAATTTCATATAAGGGGATTGTTCAAATTAGAAACGCAATCTCTAACAATAACAATAGTCATTAGTCCCTAAATGCCCGAGGCACCAAATTTTAGTGTTAGTAATACTTTGAAGTTAAATTAAACCTTATCAAGTGTTTATTATTAATATTTTATATTTGTGAAAATTTATTTGTGAAGTCTAATTTTAACATCAAAAGTCCTATTTAAAAAATGAATGATTATGATTTTTCTGTTGAAGATTTAATTTGTGCAAGGGTGTCCATTGCAAATCTTGATTTTCTAGTGTTGAGGGCTTTTGGAAATGAGCCTCAAATACACTTGGAGAAAAAATCACATTAGAAATTAATTTGAAAAAAATTTAGACTAGATTTTGGAAAGTGACAAATTTATTGGAATTATGTATGTTAATTATGCCCTTTAATATAGGATCAATTTTTTTGTTTTGACATGGCAGAAGAGGATTGAAAGACTTCAAATTACTTTAACAGTTTTAACACCCTTAGCTTAAGATCAAACATTATAATCTTTCAATCCATAAGTGGTATTGTTGTGTTGTTTTTTTCCCATGTAATCTTTAACATGTCAAGATTGAGTTTGTATGGTCACAATTCAAAAAAAATAATAAACCTTAACAAAATGACAACATTTTGTTCAATTTAGAGCGAACTCCAAGGAGCTTGAAAAAGGCCTTGGGCATTTAGGGGTTAATAAGATCCAATAGTTATAAATACAAAAAAATTGTCTAAAAAATGATTATCAAATTGATATTTTGACAAATTTGGAGAGTATTTTTTACTTTTTTATTTACTTTTAAATGTTGAAGTGTTAAATTAGTCTTATATACAGTAAGTGAAGAATAGAGTTGACATTTCTTTGCCAAATATTTATTTTTTTCCAAAAGATAAGGTTTGACAAATGTCAAAAGTAGAATTTTTTGATAGTATTTTTTTTCACCATAAAATTTCTTTAAAAATAAAATAAAAACTAAAATTTTGGCATCTATTTTTAGAATAATTTTTCATTGACTCTATCCTACAACTAGGGTATATTGATTCTACATCCAAATCCAATTACAAAGGGCAATATTTTCTATTGAAGGCTATCTATACGGTTTTGCTTACAACATTTACAATCAAATTTAGATCTAAGTTGGTAGTACATACTATTCAAATATAATAATTTAGATTATATAGCATTCTCTATCTAAGTCCATGTGGAGTTGTAGGTAGCATTCAATGTTTTGTTTTTTCAATGCTAACTTATTTTTGTAGCCAGTGACTGACAATCTTTCTAAAATTTGGTGTCCATCATTAGCCACAAAAATAGAATAGTATTGCAAGAGAAAAACATTGATAGCGTTCACTTTTTAATTCCATGTAGCTTAGTAGTTTTTTGCTAACCTATTCCTAGTAGCCCATAGTAGATGTTATTTATTGTCTAAATTCAAGTAATTTAGTAGGAAACATTCACTATCTTTAACCATATACATAACTGATAAAAGTATGATAACATTCACTATCTATTTTCATGCTACTTTGTTGGTAACATTCACTATAATCTTAAGCCGTGTAGCTTAGTTTGAAGTATTCATTGTCTAAATCTATGTGGCTTAATGAAAAGAACTTATCCAAGAAAAAAAATTCAATTGATATTGATATTAAAATCAAAGTTCTTATTCTTTTATTCTATTAAGCTAAAATAAGCTAATTCACTCTCTAAATTTTAAAGAACACAAGGACATTTAAGGACATAGAAACAACAAAATAGCCCCAAGGAAAGATTTAACTATATGTAATAAGCCCTCTTTTACATCACCTTTGTAATATCACATTTTTTTGAATTCTTACCAACTCTAAAAAAGACAAGAATTATCAACAACCCAAAAAAAATATAGAATCCAAAACAACTAAAGACAATGAATAATAATCAAGGAGAAAAATTATAGGAAAATATTTTTACTGCCATTTTCTAGGGAAAAATACTTACCTCCTTTTACATGGCTCATAGCACTATTGTAGACATAACATTGTTAAGAACGCTAAAGGGTCCTTTTTTGCTCCCTTTAATTGCAAAGCCCCCCAACGTTGTAGCTAGTGAATATCTCGTTCCTTGCATTGCACCTTGCATGCAAAGCACTATTTACTTTGTGCACAATCCAATGGCTTATTGTTGAATCATCAATGCGTCCTACAACTGTGACAGACTTGTGCTAAAGTCACAACTAGCTTGTCAATAGCATCATTGGGATTATAACTAAAGTTCCTCCCTGGTATCCAAGGAGAAATTATTCCTCCTTCAAGGGGACAAAATCATCCATGTTAGCAATGTTATAGACAACTTTGATTTCAATTCCCTTAACTAAATAGAAAGAAAGAATAATGGCAACTAGGATATCCTCGAGGGTTGTAAGATTAATATAAAGTTGATGTAGATGGGCCTTTATAACAGATGCTGTATTAGGGGACTACCACCTATTTGCAAGAGAAGGCAAAAGGACCCGCATGAGGTTAAAATTATACTAGTTAATGTCTCTCTCTTTCAACAAGAATACAAAAACAATTTAGTGATAGACATGCTTAGCTTGTGAATTTTAAAGCCTTCTTGGTCATTTTGAAGGAATCCATATTGGGATATTTTGGAGTTTAAACTTAAGATCAACTCTTTCTATGCCATATATCCATTTTATAGTTGACAATGTCCCGAAAAGATGCATGTAACTTTGTGCCTCCCCCCTCATCAAAAATCTATAGCCATCAATCTTAAGGGGGAATTCAAAATGGAATTCCCTCCTTCAAAAATCTGCAATTGTTGATCTAATTTTCTTTGGAAAACCAATGGCTTTGAACCATTGCCATTGATTTGTTGTGGATTTTTTTTCAATCAAATTTGAATTCCCTCCCCTACTATCAATCTTTAAAAATAAATATAATTATACTAAAACTTACAATTATGTAATATTGATATGGAACACAATATACAAATACATATGGATATTGTACATGGAATATTAGAATGGTACAATGTACAACTATGGGTATTGATATAGGATATGAAATATTAATATTGACGACATATACTATGGCAATATTCCATATCGGTTGCAATCATGGAAACTTCAAAAAAATACTATTATGGGATGGGATAGTGGGTTATCAATTATTGCACAAACAATTAATTCATTCACAAGTGAGTGAGAAGTGGCAGACTGGCAATTTGTTACAATGTCAATGTGTTCAAAAAAATCATATCAATCATGTCAATTTCATGATTGACAAGCGGTACCATCCCACATGCCACTGAAGGCAGAGGGACCCTTTAAAGGTTAAGATGTTGTGATTTTCCTCTCTCAATAACCCTCCTTCCTAAAAAAATTTGGTCTACCTGACATTCATAGCTAGTGAGTTTTGAACCCTTCTTGGTTACCAAAAAAGAAGATATAATCCCTTCTTGAATTCCTTGTGACCATCCATTTCATAATTGACTTTGGGGATCACTTGCTCATGCCAAGAAAGAAAAGTTGCCCCCCCCACTTCAAATGGTCAAGATTGTTGTAATGTTACTCTTTAAAAAAATAAAAAAATAAAAAATAGTTAGTTGCCAACTTTAACTATACATCAATAAAATCTAAATCTAGCCTTCACATTTTTAGCTAAACTTAATATCAATTGTCTGTGTGCCTTCCATTTGATGATTGACCCAGAGGGACCACCCCACATACCCCAAAAGGGAAAGAAACCGTCCAAAAGGTCAAGATTATTGTAATGTCTCTCTCCCAACTAAAAAGCAAAAATGATTGGTTGTCATAATCAATTGAATATCAATATAGCTAGGAGAATCCTTCATGAAATATAAATAAAATCTTGGTCAAGTGATGTGAACTTTTATAGTTCTATTGTATTACTGACTAATATTGTATTATTGACTAATGTTGGGGGCATTTTTCATGAAATATCAATTAAAATACAGTCCAAAAATGTTATAAAATGCATTTTATGTTATAAAATGCTCTTCTACAACCTCAAGGAGTGCACTTCCGGTTTTTTGGTTAGCATGCAAGGATTAACCATGCAAGGGTTATTATAGTTACCTTGTTCCTAAAATTAAATAATTCTTAAAAATAAATCAGCATCACTGTATTGGGGTATTCAAAGTTGTAAATAATGAAGGGTACTAGGAAATCATACTAAATTTTATCTATCTTTTTAATATAATAGCCTTGCCCAAAAAATTTAACTTTTTAGAATTGCAATAGGCTTGTCAGAAGTATCTAAAATGGGATCCAATGTCCTCTATATTTTCAATAATAAGTATAAATTTTAGTTGACAAAGCCTAGAAGTTGACATGTGTTGCAGGTTGCCAGCGTTACATTTGTACAATAATAGCAATGCATTTTACTTTCTAGAATTGCAATAGGCTTGTCAGAAGTATCCAAAGTGGGATCGAATGTCCTCTATGCTCTCAATAATAAGTAAAAATAATTTAGTTGACTAAGTCTAGAGGATGAGAGGTGTTGCAGGTTGCCAAGGTTTGTACATTGATAGCAATGCACTCATTCGATTGCTAGATTTATTTTCTTTTGTTGTAGGTTGCCAATGCTACATTTGTACATTGATATCAATGCACTTATTAGGCTACCAAATTAATTTTTTTCTATTCAATTTTAATGATTTGAGTTTTGTAATATAGATACTTTCATATGGTTTAAAACTTTGAACATTCATCCTAAACCTTTTACACTTAGCCTTAAATTTTGAATACCTTATAAATACTATGTATTGTGTTTGTACTAGTCATTTGTGTTCTAAATAAATCCAATCATAAACATAGTCATTGATAGCCATCATTTTCTACTACTATGTAGAAATGCAATTTAGATAGATCATACTTTCATTGACATTTCTTGAAGAATGCCTCCAACATTGGTAAAAAATTCACTTAAGCTCTAGATCAAAAGAATGCACTACAAAAGGTGTTTGATGATCACGTACATTCAAGCCCCTATTACATGGAAGCTATATAGGTAGATTTTGTGAATTATTATAGGGCTATCTTTACCTAAATTTCTAAATTCTTCTCATTTCATGTATCCCATCACTAGAGAAACCCACGTTTTTGTAACATAAGACAAAAATGTGGCATGTTCTTGCAAACAAGACAACGTCTAAGATAAAATATCAAGAAGGGTCAAAATTGTGTTGGACATCATAGAGAACGTGCGGATGTTAGTGGGAAAACAACTTTATGCTAGAGTTGACAACTACGTCATTTGCAACATCAGAGACAACACAATCACTTTTTTTGCAATGTCAAAAAAAATGTGAAAGTGCCCAATCAATAAAGTCTATTAGTTTCACTTTAGGTAATATTTTTGAAGTTACTAGGGAATGAGGTAAAATAATGACCCACTTTGAAAATCAAAGAAAAAAGCTAGCTCCTTTAGAGTCTTAGGAAAAACTCTTCCATGGATGCTTCATGAAGCAACTATTTACTATTTTTTAGTTAGGACTTACAAGGAAGCACGAAATTTCTTAGCATGTCTTCTAAAAATAATATATATTTAAGCACTTAGAAAGATTGTGAATATGGTAACTTTTAATCCTTACATGAGAGAAATTTCAACACTACTAGAGAACCATTGAAAACCAAGACAAAACAAACACTAGTCTATTGAAACCAGCATAAAATTGAGTTATTGTAGTGTACCGCATTTTTATGAACCGCATCAACAAGTTTTGTATTGGTTCAATGTAAATCAACAAAATTAAGTTGTTTTGGACAACAAATTTGAAAAATCTCTTAGAAATTCAAGAATTTTTTGGAATTTATAAATCTTTGGAAATCTATTAGAATATTTTAGAAATTCATTAAAATGTTTTAGAAATCTATTAGAAATCTTTTGAAATGTAATAGAATCTTTTTTAAATCTATTAAAAATCTTTTTGAATCTATTGAAATCTTTTAGATATGTTTTAAAATCCTTTGAAATCAATTGGATTCTCTTACAAAGTATAAATTGAGAGTTTGAATTTTGATGAAATTTTTAGCAATATAATTCAATTTTGAATTTAATTTGAATTACAACTAAATTCAATAACCATGATTCTATTTTAGAATTTGATCAAAATTTTAATTAAATTCAACCCTAGATCCAATTATAATTCAAATAACAATAAAAATTCAAATTGTAATTCAAATTTGATCAATTCAAATTAGAATTCAAATTCTCATGCAATTCTCATTCAATATCTTATAGGATTCAATCTAATTAGGGTTCAAACTTATTATTTGATTTAATTTTTAATTTATATTTTGAAGTGTAATTGAACAAATTTATATAGTAGATTTAAAAGATTTTATACTTGTTTCATTTTATATATAATTTCACTTTGGAATGAGCATTTTTAATTTTTAATTTAATTCTAACTCTAATTTGATTTAAACTCTAAACTTTGAAAATGACATTTTTAAATTTTAAATTATTTACAATTTAAGTCCAAGCTTTGATCAAACTATTCAAATTTGAAGTTTTCAATGCTTAAATTACCAAGGCCATTTTCCTATCAAAAATCACTCAAAATTTTGAATTGAATTATATTTGTTAAAAATTTCATTAAAATTCAAACTCTCAATTTATACTTTGTAAAATAATCCAATTGATTTCAAAAGATTTTAGAATATTCCAATATATTCCAATAGATTTCAAAATATTTTCAATAGATTTCCAAAAGTTTGTAATGAATCTCTAAAAGATTCTAATAGATATCCATAGATTTTATAAAATTCCAAAAGATTTATATTGAACCAACACAAAACTTGTTGATGCAGTTCATAAAAATGCGGTACACTACAATAACTCAGTTTTATGTTGTTTTCAATAGACTAGTGTTTATTTTGTCTTGGTTTTCAGTGGTTCTCTAGTAGTGTTGAAATTTCTCTCATGTCCACATGGCGGGATGCTTGGAAAAAAGTGTTTTTGTTTTTGTGATCATAACCAAGTGTTCCTAACCTACAAGAAAATCAATACATTTTATATTGAATTTGTCTTCACTTGGACAATATTCTCTTAATAGTACAAATATTTAAATATAGATGAACACTAACATTCTTGAAGCACATAACTTTTTTTTCTTCATGCATCAAAATGTTTGCAAATTTCTTGTATTAGTTCTCTTATATTTGTATGATGTACATTTTCAACTTTAAAAAAATGAAACGTTTTACATTTGAAGGAACAACAATATGTTTGACCTTTGAAACTGACATTTTCAATTAAGACACAACCCTTTAGAAATGACTTGAATATATAAGTGAAATGAAAATATTAAAACATTAGTATGTAATTGATTAAATACTAAAATCTTACAAAATTAGTAGTATGCAATCTATAATTCATTTTAGAATGATATTTCTATTATTGAGATCGAATGTTATTGAAAAACATTGATCGTTGTAGCATATGGTTCAATCTTATGAATATGCTATGTGCATCACATAGTACAACTTCTACTTCAGAGTAGTCATTATAAAATTATTGTAAATTGCATATTTATGTTACATCTTCACAATTAAAAATAGTCAGATTGGCTTAAGGTCCTTATGGAGTAAATTCTAAAATCCCATTTGTTTTCTTGGGGGTACGTGACAAGTATATTGACACATGTGATCTTCATTTAGGGCATCATTTTTGTAACTTTTTTTTAAAGATAGGAAAAAAAAGGGTTGCTGACATTTCATTTTTTATTGCCATTTGTGGCCAAGACCGACAAAAATACTGGAGAGAGCTCAAAAGTCAAAAGAGTCAAGAAGGACCAACCAAAAAGAAAATAAGTAATATTGTAATTTTTTAATAGACAAATTTTATATCTATAAGGAAAGATATGCTTCAATTCACTCAAAGAAGTGAAGTGAATGTTCTGAAGTATATTCTTAGTTGAGTAATGGAAGCTGCTTTGGGACAATGACAAATTTAATACACTTTATATGAAGTTGAATTTTGTAATTTTTCCAATAAGAAAAAATTAAAATAGCTTAAATTTCATTGTTGGCACAATTTCACCATTGCGTTCAATTTATTTCAATTTCCTCTTTCAACTACAAATGATTTAATTTTTTCCTCTCTCATAAACGTAAATCTACTTCAATTCTTTAAATAATGACTATCAAATTAAAAAAATTCCAATTTTTGCAACTCTTAAATTAATTATTTATATTTGGAAAATGAGAACCTCATATGTGCCATGCAAAAGATTGAAGTTCACCACTCAAGGCCCAATAACTTCTTGGCAAAAGAGCTTTCTAATGAATGCTTGCACTTTCATTTCTTGTTGTACATGGATGTCCTTGAATTTTTAAATTTCAATTGTACCAAAGTAAAGACTAGTTTTTGTGGTAGGTATAGATTTAATTGTGGAAAATTTTGACTATTTGAATTTTTGATTATAACTTCATTGGTAAAAAAGTAGCTTTCGAGGACAAACAATTATGAAAAGATGAAATTTGTTTTTTGAACCTCCCTTATACATTATAATGGAATGTAAGGTTGAGGTAGTAATTTTTATTTAAGGAAAAAAAAAATCTCAAATTTCTACACATTTTCAAGCACAAAAGAGTTGAAAGCCCTAGTTGATCAAATTGGATCCTCATAAATTTTTACATATTTCTACATGCATCAATTTTTGCAATTTAACAAATTAATATTTTGCAATTTAGCAATTGATATTTTTAGCATATTGTTTAGAACACCTTTTTAAAATTAGGCATGACTCTAATTATTTGTTGTTCTTTATAACAAGATACTGAACCTTTTTTTTTTAAATTGCTAAAAATACAATTTTTTTTTAAATACCTACAAATGATGTTCTTAGATGCATCGTGAAGACTACAAATGTCAAAGACAAAAAATATTCTGCATCCCTATTATTCTTTTCATTGGAATAATAATATGTTAGTTGCCTATTTCTAATAGACTAACTTTTATAAATTAAATTCAAAATACTTCTTAGATTTAAATTCATTGAAATGAAAAAAAAAAACAATTATGTGAACTTTTTACTAAATAAGATCCTAATTATATGAGATTTGTTCCACCCAAACGAGTATTTGCTATAAAAAATTTTAAGATGATAGATTTTGTTGTCCTACTCCTCTAGGGGTTATGACAATTAAAAGTCTCATATAATTGTTTGCCTAAACACCAAATTATACTGTTTTCCTTAATTTCAATGCAAATAGTTTGAATTTCTCTGCTAAAACTATTTGGAATTTATTCTACGCTTTCTTATAATAGTCCATTGTAATATGATACAATTATATATGTCCTTTGTATTAATTCTTCTAAAATTTATATCCTTTGCAATACAAATGATAGTTTCAAGCATGCTATGTCTGCATACTTTGATGCCCTTTGTAAACTTTGATACTAATTTTTTAGACACCAAAGGGGTGATTGCAAGAAACATTTGTCCTATTTCTTGTCCCCTTGCTCCTGGACAAGTGGATTTTGGCTGTAACTTTTGCATTGTATGTCTGTTTTCTATGAAATTTGAAGTGAAGGTACACATAAAAGTTTCGGAAATTAAATATTTTTTTCCAATTTTTCAAAATTTATTTACTATTTTTAAACTGCCCCCAATTGGATGTCTACTTTGGCCATTTTAGGGGTTTTGAGTCCTATTTCCGATCCAAAAATACGAATTTGAAAGTGAAAATTGGGAGGCAAGGATTTATACTAAAGTTATACAAGACTATGAAGAGATTTTCTAAAAATAGTAAAGTATCCACCTTCCACATGTGCTCAAAGTGCACTACCTATGTACACGTGCAAAGAACACAATTTTTTATTTTCCAAAAATAAAAAATAGTGAAATAGGAGAACCTACAAGTAAGGAAAAATGGCTATTTTTTTTTTGAATTATTTGAATTATTTTACTATTTTCTAAAAAAAACTCAAAAGTATCTATTTTCTTCTATTTTCCTAGGCCTCTTTTTTTGTGCATAACTTTTAGGGATAAATTTTTCTAGCCTTCAATTTTCACATGTATACTTTTTAGAATGATTTACAAATTATCCACATTTTACTTTATTTAAAAAAAATTATTGCAAAAGGTCATAGTACCCCAATACTACGGCCATTTTGGCCAGAAAACGGCAAGTGTTTCTTGCAACTACCCAACTACGACTTCTAGATGTTTTTTGCAACGTGAAGTTGGACATCAACTACAACATTCAGATTTTTTATGCAATGTCAACTAAGACTTCTAAATGTTTTTTGAAACCTCAACCAAGACATGTAGGTGTTTTTTCATAGATCAATTAAAACAACATCATGTTGATCTTGATGCTCAACTTCAAAATTCAACTCTTAATACAAATCCAGTATTTTACATAGCCCATATGGTTTGTCATACCTCCTACGACCCCACTTGTATAAAGAGCTTGTCTTTTCATTTCTATTTACTCATAATAAGTGACTTTTCAAGCCATGTGACATAATTAATTGTACAATATGGCGTATGATATATTGTATATGGTGTACAATATACGGCATATTGTATATGTTGTATATTGTATTGTGTATGAATATGACACTGTCTAAATTGATATCTTAGAAAACACCTAAATGTTGTAGTTGATGTCTCTAAAAACATGTAGGCATCGTAGTTGATGTTCATAAAACATATGGATGTTTTTGTGGATGTAAAGGTTCACGTTGAAAAAACATCTGGACCTCCAAAAAAAACGTTTCAAAAATCATGTAAACATCTCACTAGATGTCTGAATAAAATTTTTCTAATGTTGTTAAGGTGTGTTGATGTGGCATGACACGTCCCAAATTGGATGGATGAAAGTATTACACGTAGTACTTTCCGCCCCGTTGGCGCTAATGTAATGCTTACGTGGTGGCCACACGACAAATTCCAATGACAATGTCAGATCATGTCGTCCTTTTACATTGGCCAAAATTGTTAAAAAATTAGGTTGTGTTTTTTGCAATTTTGCACGTTTTTGGCCACGTCCTTTATAACGCATTTTTTTGGACATCCATATAGATGTGGTTGATGTCCAAAAAAATGTGCCAAGCACATTATGGCTTTGTCACAAAAATGTAGGTTTCTTCTAGTGTATCTTTCATTTAAAAAAAATTCTTGCACTACTTATGTGTACTTTATATTAATTATTAATGAAGAACTTGAGCATGTTTTTTAGAATCCATATACAAACGCTTGATGGAAAAATTTAGCATTGAAAAATGCATATTTATAAAATGACATAGATAATAAGAAGAAGAACATTCACAAACTAGTTTAAAACACAAACCATAAAATAATAGTACCATGTACAAAAGCATACATAAACTAATATATGTCTAAATTTAGGGTCAAAAAGCAACGTGCAAAAAATAATACGTATTAACCTCTTTTTGCCATAATAAAATGCATCCAACTACAAATTGAAAATGAATGTCTTTCTAACCCTTAAGAGCTACAATGTCCATATTTTGGATGATGAACGAAGGGCCTCAAGGCATTCTTTTGTCCAACAAACTTCTCATTCATCCAATATAATACTTGAATTAAAAAAAGGCACCCTTCCTTTGTAATCAATTTGATGAAATTTCAATAAATGATATATTTGTGCAAAAATTCAAAAATAATTGAGGCACTGAAAAGTTGAAAAGTGACACATCACAAAACAAGAATGAAAATACTTCAACAATCAACTTAATTCCTAGAATCCCAAATTTCTTGTGGGGGACTCTTGGAATTTCAAGTGGCTAATATGACCTCAATTTTTGATATGATCATTAGAAGACATTTGAGGCCTCGAGAAGATCGCGAGTTTCTGGGCTCTGAAAACTGTTTCTACCGTGTGGGAATGCTGCCAGCTGCATAGTTTGATGTGGTTGCAACCATGCCAAGTCATTTTTTTGAAAAAAAGAAAAGAATTTTTTTTTTCAACTTTTTTTTTCAATTTTAGACAACCAATTTATTTTATTATTTTATTTTTTTCACAACTAACTGCGTTCTCTTACTACTGTGAGAACAGGCTTAAAACAATCTTTTTGAGGCCTCAAATTTATTTTAAAGGTTCTCAATTTATTTTTTAAGATAGGAATTCACAATGTAACGAAAAGATGTATCATGTCCATTTCCTCCCCTCCCGCCCTCCGCAAAATTGAGGGCTGTTGATTTTAAAAAAGAAAATCCTTCCCCTCCCAATGTCGTTGATTTTGAAAAATAACTTTGGATACGGATATATATATATATATATACGGGTACGAGATACAGATACAGATATGAATATGGGTAAGGAATATGGGATATCTTCCATATCAAATGCCACCTCCACCCCCACCTGAAAATTACAAAGGGGTGGGATGGGGGGTTACAAAAAAAAATTAATTTAATTAAAAGAAAAGATTGAACTTACTGGGGGGATGAAATAAATTTTATTATCATTTTTTTTCCCAGCTCATTGTATTTGTCACACAATGACAATGACAGTGAGCTCAAAAGATGCATTAATTGCATTAACTACACTACTTATTTATTTATTTATTTATTTTGAAGATAGGAATTCACATTAGGTATCTAGAAATATAATCTTTATTTTCATCAATGCCTAGGAGCAAAAGTTATGCCACCCTAAGTCCAAAAATCATTTCAAGGGATAGCATAAAGTATCACAAAAGACTAACTCTTTTTAGTTTTTAATTTTTTCCTAAAAGACTATTTTTTGTTTACATATGAAGTTTGATTCGTTCTATTTGGACTAGTGATGAAAAAGTTATAGACAATCTTGTTTTGGGGGCAACATAAGCATCTTCTTGAAAAAATAACTCATTGAATTCATTTGTGAATGTAGTTTATTCAACATAAAAAATAAATTTAGATAGAGTTAAGTTTGCTTGCTAGAACAATCTTGCCATTGGGATCATTGTGTTTCAATTTTGTCTTAGAGCTATTAATGATTTAGTTATTTGTTTAATCTTGTAAGAATGAAATTCAAATGATTTTAAGAAAAAATTCCTCGCTCTCTCAATTCAAATTTTTAACATTAAAAATTAAAAAATCAAAATCAATAGTGCAAAAATTGGAAGTTAAAAAGATTCAAAGTCAAAAATCTAATCAAGCAAGGTGTAAAAAAATTTGTTTTCTTCACTTTATATGCAAATATCTTTGAATTCAATCTACGTAGTCAAAGTTTGTGAGTCTTCTGTTTAGTCTTCTATATATTTCTATAATAGTTTAGTAACTATAAGGTCCTGCAGTTAAATATGAATTTATTTATTTATTTTTAACTTTTGCTTTTTGTAGTAGAAATGGCAATTTGAATATTTTTCTATGAAGAGAAGGCCTTTAGTTTGGACTTTAGAGTTTAATCCCTAAAATGCCCATGGCTTTTTTTGAGCTTCTTGGAGTTTGTTCTAAATTGAACAAAACCCCAACATTTTGATAAGTTCTATCAAAATTTTAAAAATTGAAACCATACAAATTCGAACTAGACATGTTCGAGAACACATGGGAAAAGAAAACACAACAATATCACTTATGAATTGAAAGATTATAATGTTTGATTATGAGAGTGCTAAAAGTGCAAAAGTGATTTGAATTCTTTTAATCCTCTTTTTACATGTCCAATCAAAAAAAATTGGTCACCAAAAAAATATGAATGTACATTAGGGATTAAACTCTAAAGTCCAAACTAAAGGCCTTCAAACATTATAATCTTTTATGTCTAAAGAACATAACATGCATAAGTCCAAAAAATATGAATGTACATTAGAGAAAAGTATGAATGTACATTGTTTAGGATGAATAAATGAAATTTCATCCATAGATTGGAAGTTTCATCCATTTCCATGGATGTAAATAGCTTCATCTTTCCAGTGATTGTCGCTTTCTGCACTGCTTTAAATAAATGAAAAAAAAAATGAACCTCAGCTTGGGTATCTGCTTCCAAGAATCCAAGGTATCCATGGAAGGATGATCTGTTTTAGGGTTTAGAGAGCGTTGGAGTTCTGGGGTTTATAATTAGCACTCCCTAATCTCGGTTGCTTGACCTCACCGCATCACCAATTTCAGCATGGCTACCCTCGAACATGCAACCCAACAAACCCCTTCAATCAAGTCCCGGCGTTGCAACCATCTGTCAAATCTCAACCCGAAATCCTTTTTATAACGATCCCGAAGAATCTCGTAACGATCCCAACAGATATCCTCACTTTCTTCACCAAGATTTTGCTTATCCATGCACTGATTTCTTTTGGGTTTTCCAGGACTCCCAGTTTCGCACACCTTCGCCATCTCTGGTTTCCAATCTACATTGAATTTCACGAGCATCGCTGTTTGAGTTCCAGTTGTAGGGTTTAGGTAGCTGAGTCCAGTGTTGCACGACCCAGTTGTTGATTTAGCATTTTAGTTTACGAGTGTTTTAGGTTTTAGGCAGCTGAATCCAGTGTTTTCCAACCCTGTTGCCCATTTGCATTTTAGTTTACGTTTGTTTGGAGGTTTTGCTGTTGGGTTTATGTAACTGTGTATTATTTATCGACTCTTCATGTCGTGAGCTCGCCGTTACTCTCTGTGTTGAGAGTTTCGCTGGCATGATGTGATCGAGCGGCGAGTGAAGCTCTTGGGTTGCGATGGACGCCACGAATGGGGTTCCCGGAGGTCGTCCCCTGAACTGGCTCCCATCTGGACTGACCGCTCTCATCCTGTCTCTGGAACGGACAGACTCTCTCGCGGTGCAGCTCAAGGCGTTCAGCGTGACCCAAGTGGTGAAAGCGCTTCTCTCCTTCAAGAAGAAGCCCCAGAAGGAAGTCTGGGGCGTTCCGAGTGGTTCCCGAAGTGGTTCCCTGGATGCGCTTCGGGAGCTTGCGAAACCATTCTATGGCATGCATTTGTCGGGATTTCCCCTCCCCTCGCATGCGTGTCAATGCGAGGATTATTGCGAGTGTTGCGGATGCGGTGAACCAGACTGTGCGCTCTGTGAATCTTGCATTTCGGAGGAAGATTTTGAATATGAGGACCACCACCATGCCGTCCCGGAACTTCAGCTATACCAATGGGGGTATCCTCTCGCAGGGTCGCTCCCCTATGCTCCGAAATGCGCGTCTGATGCATTCTTCAGGAGAGAGGCTAGGTCGCAGAGATTTGCGAGCAAAAACTGGGCCAATCTGCAGAATTTTGGTTGGATGAGGCCGTTAGAGAGCCGAGCCGAATTCGCACACAGTGGGAGCTTGGGCAAGGTTGGTGAGGAGAATGTGGTGGGAAAGGACGATGCTCAGGGTTCCAAAGGAGCTGCCGTGAAGTCACGTTCAATGCGGTCCGTGAACTTTGCTTCTAGAAGAAAAGATGACGCTGGGCATGTCCAGGGCTCGGAGAATTCGAACCCTAAAAAGAAGGTTGAGGATTCTCCACAGAGGATGAACGAAGCAAGTGAAGCAGACAGCGAGATTCAGAAAAGCCATGCAACGCTTAAACCCATTCATGATAATGTTGCGTCGTCGAGCTCGCAATGTGCACCCCTGGCGAGGTTGAGTCCGAATTGGTGGCCGTTTGGGATTCAAGCTGCTGCGGTGGCGTTGGATCCAGGTGCAGCGAAATGGAACTTTCGGATGGGCCAGAACGCGGGTGCAGGGGCTTTGGCAGGCGGGGTGGTGAGCCTGTGCTTGCATCCTATTGATACATTGAAGACCATTGTGCAATCGCAGACTGGCGGGAGTCGCAACCTTATTCCCATCCTTTCTTCCGTCATCTCAGAAAGAGGCAAGCAGTTTTGCGACATTGTCTGAATCTTTTTCTGTGTGCACGAATTTAGTGCTGCCTGCTTAATGGTTGGACGTATCCCTATGGTAGATTCTCGGTGTTTACTGAAACAAGGGCATTGCACTTGCAGGTTTGAAAGGTTTGTACAGGGGACTGGGAAGCAATTTAGCGTCTTCAGCCCCAACCTCAGCTATCTACACCCTTACTTATGAAGCTGTCAAAGCAGGCCTGCTTCGCCACATTCCAGAGGTATGGCTTCCCTAACGACGTGATATACCAGCAGTATTCTGAAGCTTGAGACCTTGGGCCGTGGTTTTATGCATTGACCAAAATCTACTATGGTGCCTCGATAAGTAAGGTAGCCATACTGAAAGCGACACTTTAAGCGCTGAGTATCTTTCCTATTACAAAACTGACCAAATTTTATTGATTCTTGTTAGCAATTGCAAAAGGATTCTATTGTACCAAAGTATGCCTTATTTAGATACTTTACGCTTTAGTTATAAGGGCTCAAAGTTTCTTGGTAGATGATCTTAATCACACACGATAACTGATTTTTATTTGGTGTACGTTCTCAAAATCAACATGTACTTTTTGCGCAAGATTTCAGGGTGTCGCATTTAGTTACGTGTCACAATAAGATTCCTCTATCTTAGAAGGCTTACTGTGCATTTGATATGGACAGGACATGTCCGCACTTGCGCATTGTGGTGCTGGTGCATGTGCAAGTGTTGCCACCTCAATTGTGTACACGCCAAGTGAATGCGTAAAGCAGCAAATGCAAGTGAATGGATTGTATCAAAATAGCTGGTATCTCTTTTCACCTTTTATCCATGCCCACAGATTTCCTTGAAGTTCGTCAGTATCGTTTTGAAAGATGCCAAGCAATTTGACGTCAACTCCAGTCTAAGATTTTCAGCATGACTGCTTGGGAATATGCTTAGGCAAACGTTCACTTCATTGCTCAAACAAGGAGGACTGCCGATGCTGTACAAGGGCTGGGGAGCAGTTTTATGTCGCAACGTACCACAGTCAGTGATCAAGGTATATTCCTGATACTTGAATCCTTATCTCCAGTTCGATCACGTTGCGTTGGACTGAAACTTTCAACAGTGTGATGTTAATGTAGAGGTTATCTTGGGCGGGTATATCTGCTTGTGCATTTTAGTGGAGAGTGGAGAGTGGAGAGGTGTCATCGGTTTCTGTGGGTTGCTTCACAGTTCTACACGTATGAGGACACTTAGATCCCTATCTCCAGTTTGGTCACGTATGGACTGAGACTTTGAACAGTATCATGTTAATGTAGAGGTTGTCTTGGGTGGGCCATCTACTTGTGCATTTTAGTCGAGAGTGGAGATGTGACATCGTTTTCTGTCGGTTACATGACAGTTCTACACGTATGAGGCTCTGAAGCATTGGGCTCTAGGTGATCAGCCTCGTGACACTCCTTTGAGCACATTACAAGCGGTATGTCAAACTCACCATCACAAAAGACACCTCAATGAGATTAACAAAGTTAACTATTATGGTTAAGCTAGTTTTTGAAGCATGGAACGCTACGTCTTCATTGCTTTTACGCACCGACTTAGCGCTTGTCCGACGGACTTTGAATGAGCATAAGCGGTCTTTGATCAGTAATATGAAAGTCTACTAGTTTGTTGCTTAGCACCAGACATCTGTTTCTATTTGACGTTGTGTTCTTTGTTCAGCTTGCCATTGGCGGTGTTGCTGGATCAACTGCGGCCTTTTTCACTACTCCTTTTGATGTCGTCAAAACTCGGCTTCAAACGCAGGTACTGAGCTGGTTTCGGGGTTATTTCACAACCTGTTGCATATAATTACATATAAGTTTCCTCCATGGAGCAAGATTTCTAGTACATTCCTTCATAACATTACTATCACTCGGTTTTCACTTCGGCACAAACAGGATAAAATCATCTTCAACTAACTTGGTCTTCGTTGGGTGATAGATACCTGGGTCAGTCCAGCAATATAATGGGGTTATTCACGCTTTTCAGTACATTGCCACTACAGAAGGTGTCGCTGGATTATACCGGTGAGTTCCATGCAAAACCCTGCGCCTGTAGGGTTTTGAATCTTGAAACGTTATTTTTGCTGGTACAATTTGTTGTGTTCACGGAATACTTGCGATTTGGGGAGTAGGTTCACTATTACAGTAGTACACATCCAGGGTGTTATCACACTACATGAAGCGTGCAGCAGCATTTCCTCCAGACTTGGTCCACATGACATAGATACTAAATAAACATAATTATTTTTCTTCCTTTCGTTTACTTATGAACAATAGTACCTGGAAGAACACTTGCTTTTTCATTGCCTTGTTATCTTTCTTGTGCCACGTAGGATGCTTAAAGCATGCAATAATGAAAAAGGGCTCCTCAAGGGGCTTTTTCGTAGCCCCTTGCTCTAATAGACCAGTGACACGCTTCCACTTAATCGCCTTCTCTCTAGTTTTCCTCTATTGTGGTAAGCCTGTGAGTATAATGGTAGCGACTTGTGTATGGTTAATGGAGTGCTAATATGGAATGCTGACTAAATTATTCACACTTGCAGGGGACTGGTGCCTCGGTTAGTGATATATGTTACCCAAGGAGCCCTTTTTTTCGCCTCTTATGAATTCATCAAGCATGTGCTGGCAGTCGAAGTTCCAAGGCTTCGAATAAAGGCATCTCAGATTGAAGGCTACCAACGGCGGTCAGCACCCATCTCTGCTGAGTCCACTTGAAGTCGAGTATCCATCGTCTGCGTATGCAATAATTTTCATGCCACCAGGAACCTGGAGATTAGGAGGCGTTTTGAAGCATTCATTTTTACAAACTTTCGCTTTCATTCTACTTATGTAGAATGGAAATATATGACACCATGCAAGGAGGGAAGTGACAGAAGAGTTTAGATTGATCATGTCCCTTTGGCTAGCATCTGTGTAAACAAGGAGACCTTCTTGGCTGTTCATTTACACATATACAGTAAATGGGAATTCTGCTGAGGTATCTAGGTATTCAAAAGTGTACACAGTTTCGTTTCAGCTTTTTCTGTTTATTGTAATGAGGTCGATGCTGCTCTGTACAATTTCAGATTCAATATTAAAGTCTCGAGTGTAGATGTTCACTGGTCAAGAGATTTTCCTTGCTGTATTCAGAAAATGGTTCTTTGGTCAAGACTTGTTTGTGAAGTTGTAATTTGCAGGCGCAGGACAAGGCTTCCAATTTTCATTTGTAAGTCCAGTGTTCAGGTGAAGTTCAAATATTTTATCGACTCCTTTGTGCTAGAGTAGGTACTGATAAGCTTGGCGAGGATCAGGTTTCTTTACAGTAAAAAAATGAATTTGCATGACCCTCTACTTTTCTTTAGGAAAATTTGATCTAATCTACAAGTAAAGGAAATGACGTGTTTTCAACTTTCGTGCTCTACATTCTTAACATTTGTTGAGGATTTGTAAGGTAGTGGTGGTCTCAATCACCACTCACCCACAACTGCCACCCTAAAAATTGGTACATATTGATAAAGAGGATGTAGACCCTGAAACGTTTGTTCAGGTGCTGGTTTTAGGTCGTCTATCAATAAAACTCCGAACTCTATTAACTTTTGCATGTGGTATCTAAATAATGCGTTTTTGGTGTCTTGTAAGCCCTCTTTCATTTGTTAACAAGCATGTCAAAATTCGATCACTCGAAACCTGTTTTGGGTGCCCTACCTTTTCAGTTCTATCTCTTGTTCTCTTGAAATTTTGCTCGTTCTCTTCTTTGACTTTCTATTCCTTCTTCTCTTCTATCTTCTCTTCTATCTTCTCTTCTTTCTTCTCTTCTTTTTTCTCCTCTTTCTTTTCTTCTTTCTTCTCTGCACTCTCTCCATCTTTTTTCTCTTCCTTTAGAGGATCCTTCTTATTCATGGGGTCCTTCTCTATTAAGTATTTAGCTAAAAAATCAACTGGGTTTTCAGGCCTGACATAGCCTTCTCACATTGTCAGTACATTCTAACTCACTCTCCGAAACATTTTTGGTCAAAGTTAGCAAACTAATGACCTGAGCAACTACAATTCATCTTGGGGACTAAATTGTAAGAACTGTACACTCAAAATGTTCAAGATGCTACTAACAATTCTCCTCCTGTTTGCAGTGACTATGGAACACAGACTCCGTTTTGTTCAAGTCCTCCCTGTAATGTCGTTTGTCAATTCATAACGATGGAAGAAATCTGCTTCGTACCTTTAACATCAAGAGCTTTCAGCTCCCATCTTTACATTCATCTCAAAACGTGTGGTGCATTTCATATCAAGCAAAGTTATGAACTCTTGACATACGGCAGCAAGGTTTAGTTATTGGATTGGGTCAGAAGTTAGTTTCAGTAACGAATGCAGATAATGAATTGCCCTAGGAATTCAGCATGTCAGGAAATTGGGTGCTTCGGACTGGCAAATTAGTACAAGAGCTTGGAAAATCAATTGCATAAGGATACAAAAGAAAACAACTCTGCACAATAACTTCCACATGTAATCATGCTGTATATTCATGCTCACAGGTACATTAAGCAAAATTTTGCTATACAATAAATTAAAATTGTGAGGACACATGATTGGCTAACTTTCGCTACAAGTGAATGTTTGATATCCATACCTTTCAATTGCCAGTAGCTGTAATCCATGAAGCAGCAATGGAACCACGGAGGCTTCCTGCTCATCAAGCAAGAACACATTTAATCTGAATCTAGGTCATCCTTTGTGATGCGATCAATTGAAATTCTACAAGGTAACTACACTTGATTTCAACTGTTTTCTAAAATCGCATACTCTAGATTCTTGCCTAAAATGTACATCCACTATTAATGAGAATCTATGGTCACTTACCCTAAATCCTATTTTCAGCACTTTGAAAATTCATAGTTCATTTGAACATACGGTGTCCAAAAAACACATTCTAAGAGAATCTAGAATCCCCTTTTGACTACCAATTGCAACAAGACCCCACAAAAAGTTTTTAATGCAGTAATGGGAACCATGATGAATTGCTAATTTGTGCAATTTTTGGTGGCAAATACAAAGGGCTCAATGCTCAGAGAACTTTGATTTTGATACAATTATACTCTACAAAAAAAGAACACAAAACACAATGTACTGCAAAAAAAAGTGAGAAGTGCATGACTTTTTGACACATGTATGGTCAATTTTTTGAGAACTGAGAAACTCAAGGACTGAATCTGCAAGAAATTATTTTAAAGCATTTCTCATCATTTGGAATAGTTCTATTCACAACGAAACAAAATTGAATGAATGTGATTGATGGTGGAGTTTCTTTACCAAGTACTGCCTCACGGGCAATGCCCTAATCTCCAACCTCTCCTGAGCTTCTTTTGCTGCCAATGCTTCCTGTACGCCTCTAGATTGATTGAGCAGGATGTAATGCACATTGAATATGAAGTGCCCATTTCATGACTTATTTTCAGCTAAATAAACGTTGACAAACTCGATTATATGGTCTAATAGAAATACTCAACTGTGACTTAGAAGTGAATGTATTCCAGTCCTAGTTATAGGGCTTTGTGCACATGAATCTCAACGATTTGAATTTGGCGACCCAATTTAAAAAATGATGATTCAGTGTATGGAAATTTCACCAATTCATGAAAATGATATTTTAAGATTTATTTATTTATTTTTCATTCAGTGCAAGACTTTGAAGTATGGTAAACGAGTGAGAAAACAAATTCAACTGTGCAACAGGAGGTACCTCCTTGTTGGGATCAAACCATACCTCAGGAGTGAATCCCAAAGCAGATGCAGCATCCCCTTCTACAGCTCAGAGTGAGAACAAAAAATCAATCAACTTGAAAGGCCATGATAGAGTTCGAAAGCAGCAATGCATTCAGTAATCTTCACGCAGCCATGAAACTTGTGAGACAGAGGATCCCCGTCTCCTATGCTGTCAACCACTGTTCCCAACAACTCATCTATTCATACATTTAAGGGCAATTTCGTATAGGGCAATGCCCGAGGAGGAGAAGATTTCGCGAAAAAAAAGTTTCAGTGAGGAGGGTAGAGCCCGATGAGGAGGCACTTTGTTTTGCAAAATCTCCAATGATGAATCATGACATTGTTCGGTGTAAAATGACCCAAAAATGATTGGATGAAAAATGTGGAATGCCCATTTACACGGGCAAAATCACGTAATCGAGCAAGAAACCCTAAAAATGGCGAAGAATGAGCCCCAGAAATGAATGGGACATTGGGTCAGTGAGTATCTCCTACTTCAATTTAACACCTTTTGGTGCACACAGCCTGAAATGTAAATCTCTACCTAACCTAGTTTTCAGGGCTTTTGTGTAGATGTATGACATTCTTTTGGATGCCAGAATTGCGTCAATTTGACGAAATTGGAGATGACTTAAAGTACATTGTGTTAAACTGGAGGAACTTGACAACTAAGGAATTTTCATGAATGCACATGCCTGAAACGTAAATTTATACTTGTCCTCGTTTTGAGAGCTTTTTGCAGGTGATTCTCATACAGTTTGGCTCCCAGGATCGCGCCGATGTAACGAAATTGACGACAGTTACGTCATGTGTCGTTAGCTAGGACGAAAGAGACACAGAGAGGAGAAGAGAGATGTGTACCAAGGGCACCAGCTTGACCAGCAGCAGCAGCGGCAAGGGAAGCTCTAGCAGTGGAAGACTTCTTAATCGAAGTCTTCTTCTCTGCAATGGTAGATGCCTTCTTCTCCGCCATGATCACAAATGAATTCGAAAGACCTGCATGTCACACACGAATGCATGTCACACACGAAGCAGAATGATGGTCTCAGAAACAAGCTGAGCACCGCACTGATAGGAAATAACGTAAATTGCGAAGCGAATTCAAAGCTCTTGCTTGTGAATAATGCAAATAATATAAAGATATGGCGGTAATCTCAAAATACACCTTCAGTCGTGGATCTGAAATGTAGAGAAAAGCATTGACGTACTCTGAGAACAAGAGCTAGCTCAGAGGTCAATTGAAATGCTGGCATATTGGAGCCGGTGCTTGCTAAATCCACTTCCAAGTTGGGCGACCTTTCATGCACCAACCGTCACAAATTAGGAATGCAAAGGGCCCTCTTTCCTATCAATTGAGCATGTTTACTATTATTAGATTGGTAAGTTTTTGTATAGTCTTGTGGGAGAATGAAACAAGATTCTAATGCAAGGAAGAATGCATGACTTGACTATTGCATGCAAAAGATATGAGGAGGAAAATTACATGTAGTTGGGAAATATTCTAATAGAGCTTCTTCAACAATAGGTATAGTTGGAAAAAAAAATATCTATGCATAATAGTTTAAAATGTATGTCAATGTATTGGATTATTGCCAATTTAATAAATTAGACATTTTGTCATGTATCTCTGTTTTTTTTTATCTGAAGGGTGAATGCAAGAAAGACTAGTACTATTTTTTGTCACACTTGACGTGTCGGACTTGTTATCGGCTATAACTTTTGAAGAATGAATTCAATTAACTTGAATTTTTTTTTGGAGATGGATAACCTGATCTTGTTTAGATCTCTTATTTTTCAAAAAAACTTAAAAATCGTTTTATATTTAAATTTAAATTTAGCTCATTTGTCACACTTTGTAGTTTAGGGTTTTTTAGTACTGGGGAGTATCCAAAATTAATGATCTAGATCTGAAATTTCTATGGTCTATTCCCATAGTAGGAAGTCATGTTTCTACCAAAGGAAATTTTAAAATATTTTATTTTATGCCCTCCACATACGTGCAAACAAGGCTCCCTTGCACGCGCAGTTCTGAACATTCAAAATTGTTTCAAGATCATTTTTTTGGTGAAATGTCTTCCCTATAAAGTCCTACCAAATGGCCAATTTTCAGTTTCCTTAAAAATTGTTTTTCCTATTTTTTACAAATTAAAATGTGAAAGTACCTATTTTCATGAGATTTTGCACTTTTCCAGTTCTCCTACTTAGAGACTTTTTCTATGCTTTTCCTTCCTATGGTAACTTCTTCTTAAAGGTGTATACATTGAATATATTTTTCAGATTTTTTTTAAATTGTTTTTCTAATTATATAGTACTCCCAAAAAAACATGAGTACTATGGAAAACGCTACGCAAAGTGGACGGTCTTTCTTGCATTCACCCCTTCCAAATACTCGTGGAGTTCTAAAGGTGTATTCATGCTTGAAAGTGGTGTGAACTAAAGTGGTATAAAACTTGGTACACATTCACAATCTCATAAATTTTGATAATGGTGTATAATAATATAATAGTGTATTAGTATAATGGTGTGATGCTAAAGGCCTATATAGGCACTAAGGTAGGTACATCCAAAACCACCACTTTGTGCTACTGAACCTAGTTACTATTATTAGATTGGTCAATTTCTCATAGGCAAGTGAAAGGAGGTTTCAACGCACCAGAGAACATAGTATTTGGATATTGTATGCAGAAGTTATTAAGGAACAAAATTTGATTTTAAAAGTGTTTCTTCCACATAAGTACAGAACTGATTTTGGAGATGTACACATAGTATAGATGGCGGTTTAAGGTCAGTGGCACATTTGGGGTCCCTACCTTAGCCATGGGTGCCCATATGAACTTTTGGCACCATGCCCTTACACTAATCCTTGATACCTCTTTTCTACTAGTGGAAACAAGGTGGAAAAAAACAAAAATCTATTACAATAACTACAATGCCTCATACTCATATGATTCTATGAATTGATAAACTACTGAAGTGTACCAATCTAAGCACAGGGATATCTCTACCTTTGCATGGGCACTACATTTGTGAAACACTGACACATAGCCAAAGTGTTTTGATCAAAATCGTAGTCAAATCTTACGCTTCCTTTGATAAGACAACCACATTCAACATTCAAACGGTTGTGAAATTCAACGCGCTTCTTGAGTATCAACAGTATTCAACCCAAAGACGGAACTTCACCGATTTGGCATAGATCCAGAATATAATTCCTCAGCTCTCAAAAGACTGAGGCATGTTCATCAGTGCATTTCATTCCGCTAATCGAAGGTACCAGCATGCAAGGCCCCGCAAAGCTCCAGGAAGTCCTAATCACCAGTGAGGCCTTGTGAATGGTAGTTTTCAAGCTGGACGTTTCATATCGCCACTCGTCAAATCTCATCTAGAAACTAAGAAACTCTAGTTTTCAAAGTCCAGGATACAGTAACTATGTTATACTTTTGGCAGAACTTTGAGCACTTGAATGCCACATTATTTTCTAGCGCTATGAAATCCATGATTTTTAACAAATATGACACCATTATATTGGCTACTGTTTCATGACCAGTAGCAGCCGACAGAGCTAGCGTTCATGGAGGCAAAGAGCACGCTTGAAACTCAAAACACTAAACAACAGTATTGCAAGTTCATCCACCACCCTCAATCATCAGACCCCTCGCTGCAGCGTCGCAGCTCTAGGCCATGGGCCCATAGGCCATAGGCACATGGCTCCTCCGAAAATTTCCACTCCGACCGAGGATAAGAGCTTTTACGATCAATTTCGTCAAAATGGCCATATTCCAGTACCTTGGCACTTTCCAGAACACAGGCGTTCTGATACACAAATCTTACCTGTCTTAGATTTTAGACCTACATGTCACAGTTTTTGGCGCCAGAATCGCGCCACTTCAACGTAAATGACCTTTTTTAGTCACCAGCCTGACGAGGCATAATTTCCTGACCTACACGAAGCGCGAGGCTAGGATCAATGTTTCAGTTTTGCTTGATGTCCTTCCACGTAGACCTTATATCTGTTCACAGAATAAATACCGATCAAGACGTTGAGAGCTTTGGGCTGAGCCAAAGAAGTGTAGCAAGTACATGTTGTAGTTATAGCCACTCATTGTGGGCTCGAGGTTGCCTAGGGCGACAGCGTAGCCTTGAAGAAATCAGCCATAGTTAAAGTGTAGATCAAGACGGTGTAGCCTGGGAGTGTAAGAGTGTTCCATGCCAGTTACTGGCTCCCACCGGAACCGTTTCCACCAGAAGCCAGCTTAGTGCTAAGCTGCTGAGAATTAGTTGAAGAACATAAATACATACAAACTTCCTCTAGCTAGCTGCGCGCAGGATTTGACACGTAGTCATGACGGGAATTCGAAGTCCGATTTCCATCGACTCCGAAGTTTCTATTGACCAAGCACCCGAACGTACAAGATGTGTTCCAGTGCCGACATTTGCATGGAACATCCGACAAATTCAGTCCTGACCACGAACGTGCGGGCACATGTTTTGCTGGCCATGCCTGCACGGGTGGTTAGAAGACCAAGAGATGCTGTGCCCGGTGTGTACGCTCATGTTAACAGAGGGCCCAATCATTCCTATTTACGGAGCTCAGAGAGTAGGTTCCAAAGTGGACGAATCTCTCCCATCCCGCCCTACTCCGCCTGTGTCAACTAGCCAAAGTACTGACTCCCCGAGTGGCGATATATATACAACTCGATAAAGCAGTTGGGCTAATACCCAACGACGGACCCGACGTCGTCTCCATCGAAGAGTTTTACAATACCCAAGTTGCAGATCCACAACTCGAGACCCCATTGCGAGACGACAGTGTTCTCAACGAACTGGAGCGAGATCGACACTTGGAATCTTTGAATTCGTTAGCGGTCATTGATTTTTGATCGATTCGTCAGTTGTATCGGCCACCGCCGAATCCCTGGATCGCTGTAGCTTCTGATGACTTTGACCCATGGAGATGACGTTCTAGAGATGACGATCACGGGCAAGTCGATGACCTTCACCGTTTCGTCTTCGACGCACAGTATTGGTTCTACATGGCCAATCTATGCCGGCCAACTCTGAGTTCCGGAGGTCCTGGTTGCCTAAACATTGTTCAAGATCCTGAATTGTCGGAGCCTGACCACTTCGATGATTTTCTGGAGTCTTGGGCTGAGCATATTCATGAGTCTACGTACCAGATTTTAAGGCTTCGTTCGAATAACACATTATTCTACTTCTTCTCATCAATATTTAGAAATATAAACTGTAGGCCATTACAATTGTCTCATATCTCCAAGTGATCAGCAATTTCATCAAGTTTTTTGTGGTATTTGTGTGTTATTTAAAATACTGCCCAATTGAATGTCATTTTTACTGATTTGGAGCCAGGATTCTTTTACTATGTAAATTCCAAACCAAAAATTTGATACAAATGGAAAATGGGAAATGAGATCATATTCCAGAGTTACACAAATTAAAGAAGAGCTTTTCAAACGTAGGCAACATCTCCGATTTGCACTTACTTTGTATTTGCGAACTAATCATAGGTCTAATCGTTTGATCGGAAGCCCTTTTCACCAGGAAGATTTGTGCAATTGCATAACACCATGACCCTAATTTTGTGCACTACTAACGAAGAAGTTCTTTTTGGTCTGAACATTTGGAACTATAATATACTTTGTGTTCTACACTTCTACTTTGTATTTTTCTATTTAAATTCCACCACCTCTCTCCGAAAAGCTCACAATCAATTCCTAGTTCTAACTTGGAAAATCTGAAATGCAACAAAATGAGTATATTTCTTGCAATTGCCCTATCACCACCATCGATTCCATTCTACAAACAAAAAGATTCACTACATTTGGAACATCCCAAGTTCTCTTTATTAATCATATATGTATACACCATATGTTAGATACTTTTAAATTTTAATAGCATCGTGCAATGGAATGTCTCAATTTTCACACTCTTCAGAAACCATGTACACCATACATCGATCGACTGATTACCCCAGTCGATGCATCATGTCAACCTCATTAGCAAGTTGCCTCATATTTGCCATTGCCTCAGACTCTTGCTTGTGTCTGAATGTGCCGCATCCCGTCAATCTCTTCCGCATCTTCCGCATATTGTCGATGTATCGCCTCAATCTGTTGAGCATGATGTCTATTGATCGAGTCAATCAGTCGAGCGTTCCTGTCATTCTCCTGCCGCAACCTCGAGCTCCATCGAACCAAATTCTCCACAGTTTGTCCCAGTGAATCCACTCGATCTCGAGAGATTTCGAAATTATCTGTAAGGTCATCCATAATCTCCTCCAAAATGCTCGGGGTCAGATCGTCCACTGTATTTTCCTCTGTACTTATAACCACTCCCACCGGCGATGGTAACGGAATGGGAGCTGGTATTCGATCAGGTGATGGTGGAGGCGGCCGTTGTGGAATGGCTGCATTGGTGTTGGGCTGAGGCTCTACTGCGCATTCACGGACGCCGGTGAAGGTGAAGATGGGAATAATGTTGACGCCTTGGGTCAAGTTTGTTCTGCACACGGGACAAGGGCGAGGGTGGCCTCGCAGCCATGTGAACAAGCATTCCCAACAGAATAAGTGACCGCAGGTGGAGGCGACTGGGTGGGTTGCAGTTTGCAAGCAAATGCTGCATGCGTACATGTTCTCCTGTTGGTGCATCGATTGGTCTGTAGCGTGAGGACTTTCGAAGCTGCTTGTTGAATCCTCACTTCTTCTTACTCCGTCCATGATTCTCTGCTTGCAATTGATGGGAAACCTATGTACACTTAAGGGGAAAAGTGTAAGTCAGTACTGCAGCTCATTACTTTTTAAAAGCAGGACCAATATTTACATCATACTCTAGCATGGATGAGCAAAAGAATTAGTTGCACATCAGATTCATCAGTCAAAGCTTCTTGACAAAACTCTTGATCTCTAAAAGTAAAAGTAAAAGTAAAAGAATTCTTAGCGAGTACATACTTGAATTCTCACTTACTATAATTATGTGCAAAAACAACGTTAGGAATGAGAATTTCGTTAAATTGGAGATATTCCACAAACCAAAAATTGTGACATATACCTTCACAAAGGTCTAATTTAAAGTCACAACCTAGGAAAAGTATGGATTTCAGACCGCGCCAAAGCTAAGGAATATCGCCAATCTAACTAAATTGAACATTCTAGCTAGAAACAGAAATGTAAAGACATGAAATTGCTGCATGATCTCGCACCGCGGATTCTCGAGATTAATCGATGAGCAACCCGTTGCCTTGGGAATGACTGACAGAGGCCAGACTTAGTATGAGGTGGGCCGAGCATGCCGGCCATGTCTTTTATTAACCCTCCACGTGCCTACCCCCGAGACTGGGTTCTTTTAACTCATTTTAATTTTGAAACGAAGGATTGCTGGTTTGGAGAATTCTTGATCTCGGTGGTAAAGCAGATACACAGGTCTGCATTTCTATCCTGTCACGAAAACCAACATGAGAGCTTACTAAACCTTGGTCGCAGGGAACAAAATAAGTCAGTCTTTTTTATCCAATCATGAGAAACTATGTTAAAAATGGCGACATTACATTCGCCAATTTTCCATTCATTTCTAGGACTGGTATAGATGTCAGACCTCACACTTTAAACGTGAAAGTGCGAAGTTTGTGGAATTCCGCTATATTCACGAAAAATGGACGACTCGGAGGCAATAGTTTCCTTGACCGACGAGGCATAATTTCCTTGACCTACACAAAGCGCAAGGCTAGCATCAATGTTTCAGTGTGGCTTGATGCCCGAGATATCAATATGTTAGTGAATGTGATCGATTGAGCATCCTTCCGCCGAGACCTTACATCTATTCGATCAGGGAATAAATACCACCGAGACCTTATATCTGTTCACGGAATATATATATAAACACCACCATGAGCAGCATCCTTTCCACAATTCATCACTTTCAAGTAGTTTGAGCGTGACATGGGCAATTTCGTTAAATTGGCGGTATTCCGTTAAAATGGTGGTTTAGGGGCTTGAAGTAGGTAGAAAAACTATCAAAAGATTGTAGCATGGGTGGGGAATTGTGCACATTACTGTTGATTTCGATAATTCATAATGAGGTGTCCTATGAAATGTTCATGTTGCAGATGGAATTTGGACTAGCAATGGTTCCTATAAATTTTATGAGCCATTTCCCATAGAAGGGAGTTCGACAGACTATGTTAGAGGGTCCTACATTCGAAAAGAAAAATTTCCTTCAAAGTTCAATACCAGGGAAAGTTGTGCAGAGATTGCACCGTTTTTTGGATTGGTAATTTGTGGAGCATTTGCATTGACGTCTTCAAAGGGCCTCACAACGTGCCCTCAAGAAAATGCGACAAAGAGGGTGAAAAGTCGACAAATGAATTAAAACCGGGAGAGAAAGTTGTGGATGCAACTGTGAAGTTGGGAGTTGCCAACAAAATGATCACAACATACAAAAAACTTAACCTTGGATGTGATACATTCTTATGTACTTGGCGAGTACACAAAGATTTTTCCAAAGGGCCGTTAGTCCTTTTGGATGGTTTTGACATGCTCAAAAATCTTTTCCCTTATTTTTGAGTTGAAGATACTGATGCAACAAGGGAGGTGGCTCAACAACCCTTTAAGGTTTGTTTGGCCTTTTTATTTTTCAGTTGAAGATATAGATGCAACAAGGGAAGTGGCTCAGCAACCCTTCAAGGTTTGTTTGGCCTTTTTGATGTGTTTCGAAAACCCAAAAATATTTTCCCTTATTTTCCACTTAGAAGAAAAATTGATGCGGAATCTAACACAGGGGCTTTCATATTTATTGGAGCATCTATGAATTACTTATAAATTTTTTGCAGGAGTCTGTCATTGGCAACTACTTGTAATCCTAGATGTTACAAAATAGACATGCATGTAGTCTGGAAAAGGGATGTCTCGACCAAAAATAAGCATTATGGTATTCTAATTGTAATACACAAGGTTCCTAAATGCGACCCTTACAAAACTGAAACGGACCTTACATTCTTTTTAATATTTATAAGAAGGCAATTGGACAATCAAATCGCATCTAGAAAAAATATGTGAACACACCCTACCTTTAAAATGGATCCTCTCTAATTCTTAATCCATCCATTGGCGAAGTATGAAGCAATAAATGACAGATCTTCATTATGCTCTGACATTGTTGGCAGTCCACTTAATGTCCATTTTAGAACCACCTACATGACCGGTTGAAAAGAGGGTCGCTCTGAGAACCACGGACCATATGGTCAATGTCTAAGCATTTTTGAGTTCCCTGGTGAATTTTGCAAAGGATTCTATGTCTGGCATATAACCTTGCAAAACCCATGCATGCTCGGTTTGGAAAAAGATATGGCTTGATCATAAACAAGTATTACGATTTTCAAATAGTAGTGTACGAGGTTCTTCCATGCGACCAATGGTAACCTGAAATGGACCCTACGTTCTGTCCGTAGGCAAGCGGTTGGGCAACCAATTCAGTAAGAAAAGATATGGGCACACCCTAACACTAGAACAAAACTCTCTCTGTTGATTATGCAGTCGCTCCATCCATCCATCTAGTGGCCGTTTTGATTTGTGACACAACAAAACACTTAATATCGACACTTCATAAATAAACAAACGGAAAAATGCTTTATTGAATTGAATGGGCACACAGGGGGACATTCCATATAAAGGAGGTAAGACAGACGCGTCTAGAGTGAGGTACAATCTTAAAAAAATAGTTTCAAGTGACATCTACGTATTCGAGGGGAGAGTAAATAGAACAGAAAGCCTACATCTACATCTATAAAATATTATTTTGTGGTGCGATGTTTGTTGTATCTCCACCTTGCACCTCCTTGCTCGCATCCCGCAATGTGTAAGGGAAGAGTCTTGAACTTGATCAACGGAAGCAAACTTCTACTTGACAATCAAGTCGATGGGGGGGGCTTCACAGGGCACTCCAAGGTTTGCAGTCAAATGCTCATCAAGCGCAATGCAGCCCAATGTGGACGTCGCCTCTTTGCCTAATGGATGGATGCCGAACCCCTTGGGTTGTGTAGAGTAGAAGTTAGAATAATGACAACCCCTCTCCAATCACATCAGGAGTGTTTATAGGAGAAGCCAAGATCCTCTTTGAGCTACACTGCGCCTAAAGAACAATTGTCCAAGGTTTCTAGAGTGCCCTACAAGAACCTCCCACGACATGGTTAAGAAGTAGAAGCCTGTTGACGTTGATGAAATGGTGATCCGTAGATCACTGTTTTTAATTGCAATAGTCCTACATCCTCTCATTGAAGGGGTTCACTATGCTATAATTAAGACACCTAAGAGGGACTATCGCTTGAACAACGTGGGCGGGGGTTTGCATGTCTATATTGCATAAGCGTTTTATCTAGAGTATATAGTTTACAAGAGAATCCTAAGGAGCCAATGCTTACGAATCCTAGTCATGTACATTCCTAAATTTCTTCTAGGCTTTTGAATTTCTCCGATTCAATATACAATTGAGACAACATAGTCCTCAATTTCCGTGTGAGGCCAGTGGAGTGTACAGCTTGACACATGGAAGCAAGGGTGTATTTCCCAACCGCGCCGCCAGGATGTCTTTACAGGGCTTTCGGAGGTTCTCGGTCAAATGCTTGTCAACTGCAATGAGGACCCGTGCCGGCGTTGCCTCCTTGCAAGATGGACCATTGCTGAACTTGGAGCTCATGCAGAGCAAAAGCATGATTGAAGACAACCCATCTTCGGTCACGTCAAGAATGTTCATAGCGGAAGTCAACTTCCTCCACAAATTATGTTGGCACACGACACTGGAATTTGGAGATCCATCGCACAACAGATTGCCCTGGCATTCACGGAGCTTGCATGCACATCCAAGGGAGTCATCTGAAATGAATGACCTCTCCAAAGAAGTTCAAGGGTGCGTATGGGAGCGATCGCAATCCATCTACCTCGTCCAACAGGTCCTCCGTTTCTCAGGGTTAGAGGCAGAAACGATCAACTTTCGCCGGGATGGAGATGGTTCTGAACAGAGTTTCTACTTGAGCACCTATTGGCTGCTCATAATAGAAGCCATCAAGTTGGAAGCAACTTCCAGGTCTTTTTGACTCGTAGGTTTATATTATGCGCAGCCAACAAGTACTCAAATGAGAACCCCTCCCAACAACCCCCATGCCGACAATAGTAGACCGGTTCCGCGACATGCCCAAAGAAATGAAGGACGCAACGGAGAAGGCCGACGGATGACAGTTGCTGGCACAATATACCCTTGAACTTTTTTGAAGAGGTTGTTCATTCCAAACGACTCTCCTAGATGCACATGAGAGCTCCGTGAACGCTTGAAGCATTGCATCTACTAGTGCGACCCCGATTTCTAGTGGCGTGCATCAACAGAGTTTGAAGAGGAAGTCGGCTTCCTCTATGAATATTCTTGACCGACCAATGATGAGCTGCCTTCAATTTTGCTTCCGATCTACACCAAGACAACGTTCGAACAAATCCACACAACGGTTGAACAATTGCTCGAGGTTCTCCTATTGCGCTGCAAGGACCTCCTAACGACGCAGTTGAAGAATACACGATTGTTGGTGAAAAGGCTGACACATGGATTATTTTTGGTAAGCGGACTCTAAACATGCAAAGAAGGGAGAAAGGTGCTACGATTTGGACAATAGTGTCGTATAGCTACCTAAATGTTATAATTTGTATTTTCTATATTCAATGAGGGTATATTGCTTGGAAGAATGAAGTGAAAATGTACCTACCATCCTATAGTCTTAACTCTTAAAGCATCTCTAATATTTCAGCAACATTCTAGGGGATGCCATCCATGGGTCATCCCGTGTTCACAACATCGTCAATGTGTTGATCCATCCCTGAAAAGTGTTGAAGTCAATCTATGACACGAAAGGATGCCTCTGGAGCGAACCTCGCCGCCTGACCTGCGGGAGACCACATGAGCAATGTCGCGTACAGTTCAGAGCGGCCGCTCTGAATTGTGAGCAGGGACATTATAACCTGCAAAAGTGTTTTATTCAATTGTTGCGCCGAGAAGAGACCATCTTGGCCTAAACGACCGTAGGACCAAGAATCCTGCATAATAGAGCCAATGATTACAATTCTTCGGTTAGGATTGAGGACTTCCTGATGACAATCTCCAAGGAGAGTGGAAAGAAAGAGCAACAGACTATTTGGACAACCAATTGCTATCCATTTTAAACTGTCAGTGCGACGGAGATAGAGATCTGTCCAGCCCTATGCCAAGTTGTCCGTCGGACTCTACTTCAATCATGCAACCATCCATGGTAGGAAAGAGCTTGCCTTCACAATATATGTGGCCATCGAGTTTTATTTTTCCTCGTCAAAGTTGAGCGGAGGTGATATCCGCGCCCGCCTTCTCCAAGGCCACGCAGCCTTCCGAGGAGCCCACTCCCTCCGACATCCGGGTTCGATGGCGCTTCGAGCGCCTCAGAAGCGGTCGAGAAGTGTTGGCTGCCCACCGATCAGAAACGCCAATGCGACGACGAGTCTGTACACGCACAAATTCCACAACTGGGCATCACTTTTTTTTTAATTCCCTTTTCTCTTTGGCCTTTCGAGCGACAAAGAAATCATTCTCGGTTTTAGTGTACATGCCCACGAACTCTGGATACTCCAGGAGGAGGGATCTATCCTGCCATCTAGCACACGCGCGCACTTTGAGTCCCAGACGCGTCTGTCTTAGGGGAACCGTGAGCTCCTATAGGAACGGGTTTTGAGAGACGAATTGCGACACGCTAAGACCCGACAACAACAGTTTGTGGAGATATTGGCGCAATGACCCGTGGAGGATGGAATCAAAGTCGCTGCCCGTGTATGACAAGGGAAATATGGCGTTGTACAAGGGATTGAGGATGCTGCTCTTGGGGGAGGAATCAATGAGCAACGTGTTCGTCGAGTTTGCCCTGAAGTTGTTCGACCTAAACAACTCACTGTCCCAGACGCCCTTGTGGAGGACCTTGAGCCGCAGCTGCCCTCCCGGGTGTTCGGGGAACTGGACAAAGGTGTCTTCCGTGAGGTCCGGATCAGATTCCAAATGGACGGGGTGCGCGGGACAGGGTAATTCTGGGAGATGCGGGAGGGGTCTGCACTTGCAAAATCTCCACGCTCGTCTCTCGACAATGGAGGTGCAATCCTCTAGTGCAAGGACGTGCATGGTTCCACACTCTATGCCGCGGAAGAGGAAATCCACCATGGACTTGGCGACCTTGGACGGTAGCCTGGTCCACACGGACACGTGGAACTTCTTCGCCACATTCCTGAGAAATTCCCGCAAGTCCGGGCGACAATGAAGGGTGTATTCGTCAAAGACATGGCGCCTCCTTGGTTGGTAATCCGCCTCCGTCCCTTCCATGGGCACCGGATTGGGTAGGATGTGCCCGACGTTCTCAATTCTGCTCAAGATCCCCTCTAATTCGAAGATCAAGAGATAACTGCATGATGGCAAAGCCACGGGACCGGGCGGCTCCGGCGGCTCGGGCGGTGGCGACGGTGCCTGCGTACGCTATACCCCTTGTTCAAAGTCGATTCTATGACAAACGAATGGAGTCCACAATATCTAACATGTGACTCTCTACACCCGAGAAGATGTGCCATGGTAACCGAGAGCTATCCCCCCCCATTTCCTCTTTGCCTTGATCCTAATTGTAGGAGAGATCCATGCCCGTCTCGTGCCAACAATCTAATTGACCAAGGGTCGCCTATAGTGAGCAAGGAGGTGTTGCGAGGAAATTAAGACTCACCTTCTTCGCATCCGTGGAAGGGGCAGGCGCTGCTTGTCGCTTGGCCGTTACAACTTCTAGTGTGATTGCGGGATCGACCTCAGAAGGGATCGGAGGGCCCAAGTCGGCATCCATGCGAGCGTCGACTTGAACGTGCATAGCCGGAGACTCCACTGCGATTGGATGGCGCGAAGAGCCGGTACTCGATCGACGGGGCGTTGCATCCGGGCCGCTTGTGGGCAACGGGGACTTGTGGCGCAGCAAGAGAGCATTGTCATCCTGAATCGAAAATGCAAAGAATGCAATTTGAGTGCCCCGATTTACTCGGAAAGACAAACACATATTCAAATGGACCGCAGTCACCCAAACATGATTACAAAAAAGAATCCAATATATTACAAGTAATGTACAATGTTTTTACAGACCGAGTGGTTCTTTCTAGAATGGTTCACAAGCTACATCTACAAACTATTCTAGTTAGGTGTCACTACAGGCTTTATGCTTGGGCAGACTCGAAGGGACGACCTTCGATTGACCCGCCGTATTACCCTCACACAGCGTCCACCCGACGACAGACTAAAAAGATGGGAGCTATGTGGAGGGGTTACCCACAGCTGGATCCTGGTCATCCCTGGGCGGTGAATCCACCGGAGTTTGCTCCTCAACCCTCGCACGGGACTGCACCGGAACGATTGCGTCCTGCACGGGAACATATTGTTGGGTGAGGTTAGCGAAGGAGGCCTCTACATCTCCTAAGTCAACTTCCAAGCTGTACGGGTCATCGTCGTCCATGCTCGCACGATACACGGGTTCAGTGACATGCACAAAAGGAAATTGACTGAGGGCAAGGTCATCCAATTCTGGTTCACAAGTGACACTCACCGAGGTATTGGGAAGGTCCAAGGCACCCAGCATCCGTAGCCCTGACGCTGCGGTTTGTGTCGCGGAGGCCGAGTTCGTCGTGGACACGCCGGACACGTTCTGGAGTTCGATCGGATGGAGTGGAGTAAGAGCGACCGCAGGGGAGGGCGTGGACTGAATCGGTTTCGCCATCATCCTATCTATGCTCTCTTTCATGCTCTTGATCAAATCCCGTTGCTCTTGCTGCTCCAACTGGTATTTCCTTTCCCTCTCCGCTTGCTGCCTCCTCTCTTCCGCCAGCTCCCTCTCCTTCCTCTCTTTCTTGGCCTTCCGCTTGGCCTTCTTCTCTTCCTCTCCCCGCACCCTCTCCTGCTCTCTCTCCCGCTCTTGCCGCTCCCTCTCCCGCTCTTGCCGCTCCCTCTCCCGCTCCTGCCGCTCCATCTCTTCGTTTTGCTTGTTGAGCAGGTCGATGGTTTGGGTACACTTCTCCACCACCCCCGAATGCTTCTTCCTCTAGCGCTCCGAGATCCTCTCCACGAACGCGAGGCTGATGTTTGCCTTGGAGTCCATGACGTCGGGCTTCGCCTCTTCCGCCTCCACGCTCGAGCTTGCCTCTGCCTGAGTTGCGGTCCCCGTGTCCGAAGTCGATCCGCTTGCAGCCGCCGCCTTGGCCATCGCATTGTACTCCTCCCTCTTCAACGCCGCCTTGGCCAGACGCTTCACCAGAACCTCGTCATCCTCCTCGTCCAAGTCAATCGGGTTGTTCTGGCTACTCCTCAGAGCCTCCTCGAGTCTCTTCTGCATCGCCCGAGTATGGGCCGCATATGCCAATTCCTCATCGGTGGGGGGAGAGAGTTCTGACATCAAGTTGTCGATGGTCACCTGTACCACTGTCAACTTCTTGACACTCTCGCTCTCGGCAACACTCGACGCCGGGCGAAGGGACTTCAACTCCAGCAGAACACTCCTCGTCCTGCCAATCCTCTGCGCCCTAGACTCCGTTGAAGAATTCCGCGGGGAACTTCTGACATCCATCCTCACCTTCTCCAGATCCGCCTGCTGCTCGTTCGAAAGGAAGACCTTCAACGGGTCCAACTGCGTCTGCAGATCTTCAATCTGCATTCTGGTGGGAGGCGGAGGAAGTGCATGCTCTACGTGAGCTGAAGTCGATGGCGGCGTCGGAGCACGAGGAGCGGGAACCCGGAAGAAGTTAGCAGTGGCGCTCACTTCAGAGCGGCCGGTCTGAACCTCACCGACGGGAGCGGGGGAATCAAAGGAAAGAGAGACAACGGCTTTGAACTGCGCTCTCTGGTTTGGGGGAGTGACAGACTGAGAGCCAGAGAGGGAGGAAAGCGATGGGGTATGGTAACACCCGCTCAGGACTGCAGCAAGCGGAGAGGAAGGATGGCAAATGGGAAACTGGGAATCCAATTCAGAGCGGTTGCTCTGAACTGCGACAGGAGGAGTTGGAGGGGGGGGACGAACGGGAGGTAGTGGAGAGTCCAGTTCAGAGCTCTCGCTCTGAACTGCAGGGATGGGAGATCTTGAGGGATCGGGGGATCGAGGAGAACCTGGATCAGACAAGCCTGTCTGGTCATACTCAGACGAAGGCAGGTTGTCTCGGGACTCCACAGCAAGCGAGACTATTTGCACTTCATCTTCTCCAGGGACGAGGGGGGGCTCCATTGGGGAGAGCGGCTGAACCAATTCAGAGCGACCGCTCTGAACCGTGCCTGGGACTGCCATCCGAGAGGGAGATGAGTCGTCAAGTCGCTCCGACTGCACAGTGGCATCGCTTTCTGCGGGTATCTGCGCGGACCTCCCCCCGACGACAGAATCGATGACGTCATTGTGAACCGACGCTGATGGATTTGGTCCGACCTCATCATCCTCATCGTCTTCCTCGTCGGCATCGTCTTCCTCTTGGTCATTGTCTTCGTTGACGTCATCGTCCTGTCGGTTTCCGTCATCATCTGATTCATCGTCATTGGACATGTTGAGGGGCTCGTTCGCCGTCGACGTTTCTGCGTTGGGGGCGAGTTCCTCCTCCAATGCAGCAACGCCCTTCTTCGCCTTCATCTGGTCCTCGTAGGTGTACCTCAATTTCCACCCCGGGACCAAAACATCAAGCCACATTTGGGCTCCAATGCGGTTGTGCGTCAAGTGACGCGCCATGGACTTCTCTGTGGCAAGCATGAGGGAGACAGAGCTGCGGGACAACATCTGCAGGCACAAATGGCGTTAATGACTCCAAACACATGAGATGCACAAATAAATCTAGACAAGCACTGTATATAAATGCTAGAGTCGTCGGTAATTACCGTGCATGCGGAGATGGCCTTTGCCCCAGCAAAGACGAGCATTGCGGTCCCTTGATCTCTACAGAACTTGTCGATGAAGCGGAGGTAGACTTCATACTGAAATTCGTACTTCGAGCTAATCTCCGGATTATCGTGACGGCAGGTTTCACGGGTCGCGTACAGACTTTCGTCGTTTTTGAGGTCTACGTTTTGTTCTGCTGAGAGTCTTGGCACACGTTCTGCAGCATTCACAATGTCAGAGTTTGTGAACTGCTTGATGTTTTGCTGCAGGTACATCACCTTGTCCTTGTTCCTGTCCTTGAAGCCCGATTCGCCTTTGGCACACACATAGTTGCACTCCCGCCGAATAACGTGATCCGAGAAGAATTCCTTCACAAGCTGATCTACCGCAGCTAACCGCTTGGAATTGAAGATCAACATCCACGTGTGCACATTCTTTGACATCACGGACTTGGATACCCTCTCGACCTCCTCCACGATCTTCTTGATTCCATAGCTGATCTCCATGTTCTCGATCTTCGGGAAAAGTTGGAGATCCATGATGCCTACCTCGCAAAACTGGAGGTTGGCGGGTGAGTTGGCGTCGCGGAGGACAGACCACGTCTTCCTCTTCTCAAGGCATAGATAGTCCTCGAAGCTGAAATCGTCCCAAATCCTTCGACAAATACTCGCCCGCGAGCAGTTCTTGACGTACTTGAATCGCGCGGTATTATTCACGACTCGGTCCAAGGCCCTCACCAACCTTGCGGAGGGCTCACCTTTCTTATTGCCTGACCGCACCTCGGACTTCAGGTACTCCACATCGATTGTCTGGAGGTGCCACATGTGAAACCCGCAGATGTTCAACGCGGCCTTGTAGTCCCTCCAGCCCTTGGGGTCCAAGTCCCCATTCTCGAGGAAGACACTGGTTGCTTCTATGATGCCCATATCCTTGCCCCTGTCCACCAACTCCTTGTACAGCACATTCTTGTGCTTCCTGTTTGTGCACCACGCGGCGACGGGAAGCGTCTTCGCCCATGTCGAAGGCTTCTTTATGATGTAGACCTTTGGGGGGACGTCCAGGATCTTCTGAGCCAGCTCCCCGACTGATAAATTGTCCAACCCGTGCAGACTCTTCATCATATTGTTGGTGATGGGTTGGAATTTATACGGCTTCGTACTACCATCGGTCGTCGTGATTTCGTTGAAGGGACCACCGGAGTCGATGTCGTATAGGGATCCCGACTCGTGACTCGAAAATATTCTC
Organism: Antitrichia curtipendula; assembly: GCA_951230915.1. Classification (NCBI taxonomy): domain Eukaryota; kingdom Viridiplantae; phylum Streptophyta; class Bryopsida; order Hypnales; family Leucodontaceae; genus Antitrichia; species Antitrichia curtipendula. The sequence continues at coordinate 4,288,416 of OX579635.1, forward strand.
TGCCACAGGGACCAAGTCTCCTCCGAGGCCATGATGAGTTTCCGCTCCCCCATCCGGTCCAGGTCATACGACGCTCTCGACTGCCCTTTCAGCACGCCGGTTGATTCGAAGCTTTGCTCAGCCTTCTCCCTAAACTCCTGCACGATTAAAACAATGTAAGATGAGAATATCGATACAACAGGAATCACTTCAGAGCGGCTGCTCTGAAGTGTATGATGAGGACAACTGTGGATGAAATCACTTCAGAGCGGCCGCTCTGAAGTTAGACAAGCTGATTGTTGAAGTCGGCATAGCAATCAAAAACACTTCAGAGCGAGCGGTCTGAATTGCTTACCTCATAGGCCTTGAAATTCTCGCCTTGCTCCTTCGCCCTCGTGTTCTTGCGGCACTGCGCTGGCTTGCGCGCGTCTAGCCAGAGGTATCGGCAATGCTTGATTGTAGCCGGGAGGGACGACAAATAAAGTCCAGTGACGTTGCCATCATTGCACTTGCAGGACAACGCGTGCAAATGATTCTTCTCATTTGACCAAACAATCTCGCATGTCCACTTTTGCACTCGCTTCTTGACCTCTTCGTCGTCCACGTATGCTGTCCCTGAGATGATTTCCTTGGAAGCTTTCCATGTGTGCTGGCCGTTGATGATCTTCAAGGGGAAGACATTCACGCAGTCTTGCCAACACCTTGGTCTCGTCGACGTGTTGGGCATCACGGTCAAGATCTGCTTGCTGAAGTTCACCTTCACCATTCGCTCCTGCACAGCCATGACACCTTTCTTTTCCAAGGGCCTGAATATCATGCCCGAGTCGTCGTCACACGGACTCATGTCGTCCACATCAAGCTCAAAGTATTTTCCTCTCCCGAAGATGTACATGTAGCTGGAGAGCTCCTTGAATTTCTTGTTCGCCACTGCTTCGGCCTTCAAGCGTTTCCTCGCCTCCTCTTCGTCACTTCGTCTAGGCTCCTTCTTAATTTCCAATTCGACAAAGAGCTTCTCTGGAACGGAGGATTTGTTGAAGGGCACTGTTTCCGGGTTGTCCACCCAGTGACCATTTACCTTCTTGATCGCTTGTTTGTGCGCCTCCTCTTCGGACACCTCGGTGGATTCCGGGATATCGCTTTGTTGGGACGAACTGGGCACACCTGCAGTGTCTTCGGCATCAGTCTCCCGTCGCTGCCGTCGACGCCTGCCCTCCGTTTCTTCCTCCAGCAATGTTTCCGCGGGGGTACGGTTGGTTTTCCTCTTCGTCTTTTGCTTGGGGCGTGCCGACTTTTTGGGTTTAGACGCAGTGGTTGTGGATGGCAGTGGAGCCATGAAGTTGGCTGACACCACGGCACCTCGTTCTGAAGTCGCTTGGGAGCGGGCAGCAGCCGTATCGTTGATTAGCTCCACGGCACCTACTGGAGGAGGCGCAGAGGCCCGAGCGGCTGCCGTGGCTGGGGCGCCTGCAAGAGCTGACGACGCCGGAGGCCGTGCACGGGTGGCTGCTCCGGAACTGGAGCCTACTGCCTTCTTTGACTTCTTGGGGGGCCGGTTTTGCAAATCCATGGGGGTGCTTTCTACGTCCTGCGTGTCAGTCGTACTCGTTAGCGATACAATGTGGAGGTTGTTTGCATTGTTCAAGTACGTCTTCACAGCGAAGCCGGTTTGTACGAAGTCGCCTCCTAGTGCTTCGCATATCGATTTGGTGTCCATCATCAGGGCTTGGAAATGAGGTGGAACGTTATCGTAGTTCTTGATTATTCTTTCATGGGAGAAAGTCATTTCATCTGCTACGCGGATGACGATGACACCGAAGGTGCTGTTTGTTGCACTCACTACGTCTATAAGAATGGCCTCCTGAAGCACATTGATATTAATGACTATGATGTCCTTGAACGATTTCCATCTAGGGTCTCCGTGCTTCGAAAATCCCAGCACTAGACTGAAGACAAGCGAGTCGTGATGGTAGCTCATCTCCACCGTCCACAAGGCCTTCGTCGCCAACAACTGCAGCGGATTTTTCTCCTCTATGTGAGCTTTCCAGCACTCGTGCACGCGGTCAGGCGCCAGCCGTTTTATATAGCCTATGAGTGGTGGCTTGCTCTCCAAAAAGGACTCCATGGCACTGTCCACAGGAATTTGTACGAATTAGACCACGCGGTCTAAATTGGAATTTGCAATAACGTTCTTTTATCCGCGTCAGCGGAAATCCAACTTAGAGCGCGCGTTTTAGAACTTACATTACCCGAAGAGTTCATTAGAGCGGGCTTTCTGATCCTTTCCGAACTAGTGCAACGAATATAACGAGGAAATGACGCAACGGTTCAGTGCGACCGCTCTGAATCGTATGCGACTTCTGACTTTTACATTGGTTCCTTTGGAAGGGATTCATATTTAGTAGGTTTCTATTCTAACGAGTTTTAGCTAATCGATGGAGGGGTTCCTAGATTAGTGAGGGTACTCTATGCTAGTCTAGATGACTATCGTTTCTATTAAATGAATGTCTTGTAACTTCTAGTTCGTGATCCCTATGTCTTATTAGACATTGGATATATCCAAACGAACAATACCCTGCGATCTGTCGTACTTCTAGCCCGTCCTTGTTCTAGTAGTGGATTAGAATGGGTGACTTGATTGTATCCTCGTTTGCTGCAGTTGTTTCAGAGCGGCCGCTCTGAACCTCTATGCTCATCCATGGTGGATATGCACATTGATGAGGTTCGAAGCGGCCGCTCTGATTCTCTTCTATTCCTGTAGTTCAAACGACTAGGCAACAGTTAAGAGCGGCCGCTCTGATCCTCTTCAATTTCCATAATTCAAACGTTTGATGAGATCAGAGCGGCCGCTCTGATCCTCTTCAATTTTCATAATTCAAACGTTCGATGAGATCAGAGCGGCCGCTCTGATCCTGTTCGCATCCGAGAAGTTGGGCTACATTAATCGAGTTCAGAGCGGCCGCTCTAATCTATAATCTAATCATCCCTTTTATGGAATTCGTAGAGGTTCAGAGCAGCCGCTTTGATCCTTTAGAATGACCGCGGGTATAGGCTACCTTTCTAAAATGTACCTAACGGAGACATGTGTAAGTGTTATTTTTAGTACCTGAATGAGAACAACTGCTTCCTTCGACTGTTGCGTCCGGATTGAGCACTCCCTCCTCCGCACTGCACTTAGGAAGTTGTTTTTCAAATGAATCTGGTTGCATGACAATTGATATGCACTTCTTAGGCCCACAATGTGAAGCATTGCACACATAATTGTATGGTACACTGATACATTCAAAGGAAACCATAACGGAGCAAATCAATGATGCAAATGAACTCGACAAACTGCACACGTTCAAGCTTGCAAGAAATTGAACTGAAACCCTAGAATTGCCATGGAATTGAAGAATTCACAAAGGTGATGGAACTAAGACTTCAGTGGCTTGAGAAATACCTGGAAGCACACACACGATCGACTGCACTCTTCATCGTGGAGGATGAAGCACCGCGACCGCAATGACAAAGGCTCCACGAAGGCTCCACAATGTCGCTGAAATTTTAGGAGAAACCTAATTAGCTAGCTGTACATTCTATCTGGCTTTCAATAAACCCAAAGACTGCACCAAAGTAAAGCTATACAACAAAAGAATCAAGATACAAAACACAACAGAGCACAAAAACACAAATGAAAAAACAAGGGAAAACAAAAACAAAACAGAGCACCGCAAACGAAAAACGTACCCAGTGTGGAGCTTCACTGACGATCGGTAGGGGTACACACTCCTTCACACAGCGTTGAGCGGATGAGCGCACAAGTTGCCAAGACGCGCAGCAAATCGCAAATCGTAAAACAAAACAAAATACAATGGAAGGCACGCGGCAGTGCGGGACGAGAGCAAACACAAGAAAGTGGACATTCAACGCCCGCGCTGATAACCCTCGAAGGAGCGACGACGACGACCAACCAAGGCAAGATTGACGGACCTCATTCCAAAGCTACACCGACCCTCTGTCAAATCTGGAGCAGTCCCGAGCCTCCACGAATTCACCAAACCTGCCATGCATCTATTAAGTACATGTTCATTCATGTTAACCCCTAAATGCCCAAGGCCTGTTTCGAGCTCCTTGAAATTTGCTCTAAATTGAACAAAATACCAACATTTTGATAAATTGTATCAATTTTGTTTGAATTGTAATCGTATAAATTCAAACTAGACATGTTAGAGATCTCATAGGAAAAGAAAACACAACAATATCACTTACGGAGTGAAAGATTATAATGTTTGACCATGAGGGTGTTAAAATTGCACAAATCTTTCAATCCTCTTTTCACAAGTCAAATCTAAAATGTTGGTGACCAAAAAAATATGATGTTAAAGGACCTAACATGTATAACCCCAATCAATTTATAGCTTCTTAAAATCTACTCTATAACTTTTTAAAATGAATTTTGAATGTGATGTTTTCTCCAAGATCTAGTGTATTTGAGGCTCATTTCCAAGAGCTCTCAACACTACGGGAGGTCAAGATTGCAATGGGTACCCTTGCACAAAATCTTGAATAGAAAAATCACTATCATTTATTTTCAAGATCGGATTTTTAATGCTAAAACTAGACTTCGAGAAGAACTTTCCAAATACATAAACTACTAAAAATAGCAATTTGATTAGGTTTTATTTAACTTCAAAGTTTTGCAAACACCAGATTTGGGTGCCTCAGGCATTTAGGGGTTACGGTCTACTAGGAAGAATGACTGGATTATTCATTCTAGTTGAAGCCAATAATTTGAAATTTTTTTCTATGCAATGATTGTTGTGAAAATTTGTTACCAATTCTTGATTTTGCTGCTTAATTGGTCCAAAAAAATTTCTAGACTACGATAAGTGCTTCAAACAATAATCCTCTTTTTCAAACTGCTAGGTGGTTTGGAAATGGACATTATGTGGAGTCGTGGACTACCAACAATGTGAGAACATAATTAAGACTTGCCAAATATTGCTTAATACTTTACCAATGGACGGAATAAGAACCATAGTTGTGGGTCCATTTTAAAGCCAGAGGGAGCCACTCCATTTTTCTAAATGAAATTGATTGTCCAATTTCCATCTTACACATGGGTAAAGAAAGTAGGGTCCGTTAAAGTTTAATATGGGTTGCATCTAGGAACCCCTGTATATTATTTTTTAAATGCCACACTTTTTGTTTTTGTTCAAGCCATATCTTTTTCTAGATTACACGCATATGGGTTTTGTGAAACTCAGAATCATAAATACTTGCATACAATGTAATTCTCTAGAAATTCATAAGTAATTCACAAATTTGTTACAAAACATGAAACCACTTGTGTTTCATTCCATTTGAATTATTCTTCAAATGAAAAACAAGGGAAAATGTTTTGGGCACTCGAAACATAAATTTTGTAAGATATGTATCTGTGGAACTGTACAATTGAAAGTATATAAGTATGTATTACGCTCCAACATTATGTTTCTGATTCTTGAATGTACCTTTTAAAAATAGATTCAGTATATGAATAAGTACGTAAATTAAAAACTTGAAAATATTAATGAACGATAACAAAATTAGCCATGATGATAACAAAACTCCCCACGTCGTTGGTTATTCTTTTTTTAACAGTGTGTGAACTTTAATTCAACTCCAAGCTTTAAAAATACTTGTCTCCATCCTTTAAAGTTATTTTAGATCGTGTAAACACCAAAAATGTCTTCATTTTCATTTCAAGAGTAACATTGAATGCTTGATGAAAAAGCCTAATTATTTTCTGTATGTGACATTTAAAACTTTTTAGAAAATAGAAAACAATATATTGTCATCCATAATTTATGGAATGCTCTAGATGCTTCTTTCCTGGATTTGACCCCAACAATTTGAATTGCAATTAACAAAGTTGAGCTTCTACTCCAATTCCAAATTTTTCAACAACGCTAGTTTGTGAGGCTCAAAATGCGAGCTTAAGAGCTGTGAGCGTACATTTTGTGAGCCCAAAGATCGACTTTCAAAAAGTTTCAAATTTTTCAGTGTTAGGAAAAAAAAATCCAAATATATTTCAAAGTTCTAGGTAGGAAATAGTGAATCTACAAACTTTTTATAGTGGACCTATGATTGCGGACCTGGGGCCATGGACCTATTATCGTGGACCTATAAATAGTTCAAAATATTAATTTTTTCATTCCTACAATCTTTATAGGTATATTCAATACATAGAACGGTGACCTTTAATTATCCCATATCGATTGAGATTACCAATATAAGCTAATATAAGAATACTTCAGATACATGATTAGGCAAGCTAAAGATCGACGTAAGTTGACTGCCACGCATCATTGTAGTAGACTACTACGTCCGTCTTTAGTTTTTGTACTTCATTCAAATTATAATTCTAAAAATTATTTCTGGTGATGACGTTTACTGCCATTTCATTTACTAATAGGGATACAATAGAGAATTGGAATTTCCAAAATAAACTAATATAAAAAGACTTGGAATACTTGTTTACAATACCTAGGGATCAATGTTAACCCTATGTAGCACTTGGGCCCCCAGATGAGACATTTGGGACCCCCAAGTGTAGTACTCAGGGCTCCAGATGAAACACTTGGGACCCTCAGGTGTAACACTTGGGGCCCAAGATGAGACACTTGGGACCTTGACGTGTAGTACTTGGGGCCCCTGTTGAAACTTTCTTTAAATGACCATCATTTCCTTAAGGAACCAAAGGATTTTGGTTTGGATCCTATAACTTCAATTTTGAATGGTACTTTTTTTTTTTTTTGTAAAGATAGAAAATTACAATAGCTTTTTTGAAATATAATTTTATTTTTATAGATGCTTGAGAGCAAAAGTTATACCATAAGAAGACAAAAAATGACTTCAACATGCCCTCACAAAAAAAAAAAAAAAAAATTGAAATAATTTTTTTGATAACTCTATCTTATAGACTGTATTATTGTCTGCATCAAAAGCTTTTGTTCATTCCATTTGAATTTGTATATTAAAACTTATGGTGCATCTTCATTTGCAAGCAATCACAACATCTTCTTGAAATTTTTTTGTATACTTAGCTAGGATTCATTTATAAGCTCAATTTTTATTGTTTTCCAAACAAAAGATTCTATAGGATTTAATTTGATTTTAGCACAATCTCACCATTGGAATCAATGTCTTTTGATTCCATCTTAGAGCTATGAATTTGGATCTTGTAACCTACAAACTATTTATCTAATATTAATTTTACCCGACCTTGTTGCATCACAATACCTTCAACAAGTGTGATTGCTTAAAGGTCTAAAATTTAATCCATTATGAAATAGTCAAATATCATATTAGAGCTAGTTTTTTTGTTTTAAATTGTGTTTAATTATCAATCTTATATTTCTATTACGTGACACTATAACTATCATTCATTATGAAAATTTTCACTTTGTGCAATGAAAAATTGACATAATTATAATTTTTGGGACTAAAAGTAAAAATAAATTTGTAAATATAATAAAAATAATTCAACTAATTTGAAATATTTAAAAAAAATACAAAGAGCAATAGAAATTAGTGTGATAACTTCTCAATTAGTTGTTTTATTTTGTACATCCAAAACACACTTGGCAATGACTTTCAAGTCAAATTTACTATTAACCCTTTAGTGACCGTGGTTGATTTGGGGGGCGGGCGTATTTTTTCAAGAAAGTGAACTTTGTGGCCACTCTAAAGATGTAGTCTTAGATCAAACCGTACAAGGTGTTTCCATGAGGGAGATTCTCCAACCTTACAAAAAATCAAACTCATCCAATAGTACAAATCTCTATAAATAAGGTAGAAGGTCCATAAATGAACCTTTTAAGGGCTAAGATTGAATTTTGGGGAGGTGAAACATCTTTTAATATTTTTTAGTAAATTTTCCACAAAAGACAAGTAGAATAGGCATCTAAGGTAGAACAGCCCAATTCCGTCAGTTTCCCAATTCCGTTGCCTATGCTTTGGCCCCAATTCCGTCAACTGTAAAATCTATATGCATTCACTTTCCTGACAAATTTCAGTGCATTAATGCCTAAAGGACTAATGTGTCAATCCTTCACTGGTGGGAACTTAAGTGCCAATAGATACATGTTAAGATGGTAATGGATTGTTCATGAGACAATTTTGACCCGACTCTATGCACAGTTTTGAACTTTTTAGGGCAGCTTACTTTGAAAATTCACAGAAATTACAATTTTGATCCGAAAATTATAATTCCACTTGGGTTTGATTTGTGAAACAACCACACAACTCTGAAAAATATGTACCTCTCTTGAAGTTGGCCCAAAGATAGTCAGATTGCAAATCAGTATGGTAATAGGTTGTTCTACCTTAACCCAAGTAGTTTCATATTTTTCAAGCTTTGTGAAATTAGTTACAAATTTTTGAAGTTCACAAAAAATAGTCATTTGTGGTCATCAATGCAAATACCCTTCTAAAATGTGCAGATTTGGTACATTGAAGAAAGTGAAATGTACCTCTACATCATGTTTGCTTCTAGAGCCTTGTTTGAGTTTGAATTGTTCGAGTTTGAATTGCAACCTCATAGCTAATTCATCAAATTGAATGCTCCAACTCCCTTAAAATTGGTTTTGTTTGAAGCGCATGAAGACACTCTAATTGCGTTACTCTTTGAGTTTTTTGTGATCAAATGTATTTGGAATAGCATTAGACCAAGAGTCCCAAAATCGACCACAAAATGGTCGACCGGTCACTAAAGGGTTAAGCTAAATTCACCCTATTATATACTTAAAGTATAATGAAAAATATAAAGTTTATATTTTTCATGGGTGAAAAAGGGTGTTTTCTATTGACAATTATTTTTCTATAAATCTTGCAAAAAAAATCAAGTAACTATAATTTAAAAAAATAGAAGATAGAAATAAAATTATATCAACTAGAAATTAGATTTAGATTTTTTTTTCTTTTTAACATAAGTGAAAGTTAGAATGAAAAATATCACTTTGTAATTGAAGTTTAAAATAAACATTTTGAAAGGATAAAAGTTGAATGAAAAAAACACAATATGGTGAAATACGGATCTTAATACTTGGAGCTTGTGATTGCAATAGTTTTTGGTAAATATTGAGAAGAATTAGAGTTTATAATATGGACTTCTTTTTGTTTCATAATGTCAAGATAAATTCTAAACTTGTGAAACGTTAGAAATAGTCATTTAATCTTCAGAGGATGTAGTCCCCACGAAAAAGAGAGCCACCAGAATGCTTTATTATTGGACGGATAGTTGCATTCCTTGTTTATTTAAGTGAGCAGGCATGTCATCTATTGATCACTTTTGGCCTTGGCGTCTTTTTAAGGGTTAAGTTAAACAAAGGAACATGTAGGACTATTGTGTATTTTAACAATTTAGCTTTTGAAGGATAGATTTGATATTCTAAGACTTCAAGAGTACAAATTTTCACAAATGTAAAGTGCATTTGAATCACATCATGTATAGTTAGTGTACTATTTTGTGATAGAAATGGAAGGTTTACATTGCACAATTCTAAGGAGAGAAGCCTAAAAACTCTTCTATAAATGGTACACCACAAGTCCAAAAAAAGGGTGAAAATGCACTTTTATTGTCATTTAATCAATGCACTTGGTCAAGTGCAGCATTTACAAATTGTATGTTGTTCATAGTTCACCATCTTTACACTCAACTACATAAAATTGCTCCTTTTAATTGTGTGTAAAATTCATCTCATCACCAATAAAGGGTTTGTACTTTACCCCATGATGCACCCCAAACACTTGCACCACCACCTCCCAGAAAAACAAAAAACTTTTTGGGTTCTATTTTTCCCTCATGCTGAAGGCTTCCTGTCAACCCGCAAGAGGTCCATAAAAACAAGAAGACAGTCACTATATAAATCTCAATCTCAATCTCAATGGACCAACTATATTTGATTTTAAACAAACCCATCTACAATTTTTGTTTTTCTTAACATTTAGATCATCAAATGAAGATGAATCACCCTGGGAGGTCCCACAAGAGGACAATAATCAACTAATCAATAATTTGTTATAATTAAGGTCATTCGTGCCAGAAATAAAATTTATTGTGACAAAGATACTATTAGATATAAAAATAATCCATATTCAATAATCCAATTTGGCAAGATTTAAAAAAATTAAAATAAAAAAGATCCAACAGCAACACATCAAGATGAAATTATCATTACCCTTTTGTTGGTCTTAACCCCTAAATGCCCAAGGCCTATTTTGAGCGTCTTGGAATTTGCTCTAAATTGAACAAAATGCCAACATTTTGGTAAGTTGTATCAATTTTTTTGAATTGTAACCGTACAAATTCAAACTAGACATGTTAGAGATCTCATATGAAAAGAAAACGCAATAATATCACCTATGGAGTGAAAGATTGTAATGTTTGACTATGAGGGTGTTAAAATTGCAAATGTGATGTGAAGTCTTTCAATCTTCTTTTCACAAGTCAAATCTAAAATGTTGGTGACCAAAAAAATATGAGGTTCAAGGTCCTAACATGTATAACCCCAATCAATTTATGGCTTCTTAAAATGTAATCTATAATTTTTTTAAATGAATCTGATTGTGATTTTTTCTCCAAGCTCTAGTGTATTTGAGGCTCATTTTCAAGAGCTCTCAACACTACGGGAAGTCAAGATTGCATTGGGTACCCTTGGACAAAATCTTGAATAGAAAAATCACTATCATTTATTTTCAAGATTATACTTTTGATGCTAAAACTAGACTTTAAGAAAAGCTTTCTAAAAATATAAACTACTAAAACTAGCAACTAGGTTAGGTTTTATTTAACTTCAAAGTTTTACAAACACCAGATTTTGGTGCCTCGGGTAATTAGGGGTTAATACCTGAAATTCCGGCTGCAGCGCCAGTGAAAGCCATGATTTTTCTACTCAGCCGCCAAATATTGAAATGCAATGTCAGTTCCCTCCTTAAATTAGCCTATAGCACAATGGCACGAGGTAGACACGCGGCAAAAAAACAAAACTCTGCCACAAGATTGAAGGACTGTCAGAAGACACCGTACCGAAAGGAATTCCATAGCCCATGTCCGTGGCACCCGGAAGACATGGGTTGTATCGAAATGACTATGGTCGGTGCTCCTTGTTTCATTTTTTCTTGGCGAATCATGTCGTTGTCGTGTTGAGGGACTTTTTTCGCCGCTTTTTCCATTCATGTTCGACGTCGCTGCGCTGTCCTTCAGTACCTTCTCTATTGCTCCGAAGTTGCCGGCGACATTGAAGCGTTTCACTCAGGTATGATTCACTTCACATTGGACCTTGAATTTGATTGTGATTTTGCTCAATGATTGTGCAGAAACGTTCCATCGCCGTGAATGCACGTTGTTGTCTGCATTTGTGGGAAGGGTGAAAGTCACAATGCCTTACTTGATTAGTGAATTTATGGTATTTACTAGCATCATTGTAATTTTCTTCTGTATGTGATTCATTCTCCATTCTCATTGTATAGCAGTCTGTAAGAACGCACATTGCAACGGTTGAATCAGAAATTCATACAATTATGTTATTTAGTGTAGCTCTTATGAATTATTGTGACCTTGGTTCCCAATCCTGGAGACCTTGCATTCAACTATCGTTTTGTCCCTATCAAATCGTGAACTAAGCATGCCCATAACAGTTCAGAGCGGCTGCTTTGAAGTGATTTCTGAAGGTCGATTTTAACTGAACTAACTTCGAAATCCCTTCCTGCTTGCGTACGTGAGGTCTCGAGTTCCCAGTAACACTTCAGAGCAGCCACTCTGAAGTGAATTTTAGTTGTGGATTTCACTCTTCAACGATCCAATACCTTAACCATGTAGTCTTGTTCACGGTTCAGAGCGGCCGCTCTGAAGTGAGTTTCAGTTGTGAATTTCACTCTTCATCGATTTCTTACTTTAATCTTGAAGTCACATTCACGGTTCAGAGTGGCCGCTCTGATGTGGATTTCAGTTGTGAATTTCACTCTTCATCGATCTCTTACTTTAACCGTGCAGTCTCATTCACGGTTCGGAGCGACCGCTCTGAAGCGAATTTTAGATGTGGATCTCTTCACAACGTTCACTTACTACTTTCGTGCAGTCTCGTTCACGGTTTAGTGCGGCCCCTCTGAAGTGAATTTCAGATGTGGATTTCTGTTTTTATTAATGTCGTACTTCATCCTTGGAGTCGCGTTCACGGTTTAGTGCGGCCCTTTTGAAGTGAATTTCAGATGTGGATTTCTCTTTTCAACAATGTCGTACTTCATCCTTGGAGTCGCGTTCACGGTTTAGTGCGGCCCCTCTGAAGTGAATTTCAGATGTGGATTTCTCTTCTCAACAATGTCGTATTTCGTCCTTGGAGTCGTGTTCACGGTTTAGTGCGGCCCCTCTGAAGTGAATTTCAGATGTGGTTGTCTCTTCTCAACAATGTCGTATTTCGTCCTTGGAGTCGCGTTCACGGTTTAGTGCGGCCCCTCTGAAGTGAATTTCAGAAGTGGATTTCTTTTGTCAGCCGTGTCGTACTTCATCCCTTGAATCACGTTCTTGGTTGACTGCGTTAGTGTCTAATTCATTCATAATGCGTTCTTCTTGGATTGGTTGGTACTCATATTCAAAATGGTCGTCCCGTGAAGCTTGTGTTTCACATCCATCCGTTGATGGAGTGCCTGAAGTCTTCCGTTTCATGCCACGCATTATTATCCACTCTATGTGAGGCATGTCGTCACTTCTTTCCGTGACAAAATGATTGATGGGGCTTCTAGGACCGCCTACCTTATGTCTTAATGCGACATATTTTCACTCGTCTTATGTTTGGCAGGTTGCGGAATTCTTAGAGCCTGAAAGGAACTGCGGATCCCAGTTGTTCAATGTTTCACTCCTGTTATCACCGTGACTACAATTGTCTAAGCATTACATATCCCTCCAGACTTTATTCTCTTATGTCTACTTTGAGCGATTTTCCTTCCAGCGAGTCTGACGTTGATGAGGTGAACTATTCATGATTCGTTTCATTTGTCGCGAAATTGTCGGCACTTGCAATTCTGCATTCCGTTGTATTATTGTGGAAATGTCATTTCACACATGTTTGACGCGTAGGGCTTTGAAGAATTCGAGGAAGAAGATATCGACTTGGAGGCATTTAACGCGGTAGGCGAGGACACTAGTCCCATCCCAGATTGCGAGGGCATCGGCCGCGACGGATGGCTTGGCAAGGCCCTTCTCGCGAGGCATGCGGACGGCTCTGACTTTGCTGACGTGATCATTATTACTGTCGACCCCAATGCATGTGTCGATGGACTAAGTAGGCTGGGGAATGACGATGTGGGTATTGTTGTACTCGAGGTCCACAACGGTGACCCGCGCATCGGTGACATGTGTCTGCGGTGGCCTACGCGTCAGGTATTCTACGAGGATGAGAATGGCTATATAAGTGTTTATGATCACGCCCGCAAGCGTGAAGCCATTGATAAGCATTTAGAGGGAAATCGTAGAAGAGTGGGCGTGAGACAATATCGCTATGATAGGAGAACTCGAGCAGCAGCGGCTCTAAACAAGAGGACGAAGATGGTATCACACGAATCTATCGCAGCAGTCTTCATGCAACCTTGTTGCAAGGAAGAGTGCACACGGAAATTTCCCCCTTCCACCATTCATGCACTTCGAACGGAAATGCACATGCAATCCTTCCAAGTGAAGTCCTCCAAAAATCTGGACGTCCACCGGACAATGCACAAAGTTCTAGAAGGGCGGAGGCAGTTTGTCACGGTCGAAGGCATAGACATCTGCCCAACTGCGTGGCGGATTCTCCACAACATTCCTCTCCGCACGTTCGTAAGGTACAAGGCCAAGGCCAAGGATGGCGTTAGAGGCGCTCCACACGGCAATTTGAACCGAGCAAAGTCGAGGAGTGCAACCATTCAAGCCATTGAGACATTGCACTCATTATTAGAGGCGGCAGCTGACCACATGCCCCATTTGTCACGCACCTTGCGCGGCGGCAAAAAAGTTGGCTTGAAAGTTCTCCCTGCCGGTACCGAATGGAAATAGTTATTGCCCACCGTCAACGAGGTAAGACCAGCACTTGCGTGGAAAGCCGTCCACTAGACTGATATGACAAGGACACGCTTGTATTGTTCCATCACTCATGACGTAGATGAAGTCCATTAGTATTCACAGTGATACCTATTCAATGTAAATTGTAAAGAGTGGCCACGTGGGTCCCGTTGTTTGCAGGCAAACGTGGAGCTCGGTCTCCCTCCAGTGTCGCAATCATGCTTTAGTAAAATTCGAACTAGACATTTTGCAGAATACGTCATCAAAGGAAGAGGAGATTCCTTTGCAAGGTGTACCATTTGCGACAACTTGAAGCAATTACGAGCATCCTTTGCACCCGGATCAGAGGACTATCAACGAATTCAAAGGCGTTTCGAGAAGCACTTGTTCTTGCAAGAAGCCTGTCGACATGCCTACTACCATAGTAGGCAATTGTCCAAATTAAGACCGACGCAATTACTATCCATCATGCATGACAAAATGGACCATTCAAAAACTGCATGTCCTGCATTAGCGAGGAAAACAAAGGCACTAGATGGACTCAGGAAGTTGCCCGTGAAAGTGTCAGGAATTTTTGCACATGGGCACGGCGATGGCAAATATGCACATTACAATTTGGATGTGTTTCCAAGTGATAGCAACTTCACGGTGGGCTCCATTGCCAAATTGTTGCGAGATTTGGAACAGCCACCCGTGAAGTCTTCGCGATGCTTGTTTAGTGGCGCCGGCAGCACCGAGTTGTATCGAGCGTTGCTCAAGGGAAGCGAGATTTGCATGCAATCTTTGGGAGATGTTCCATCGCAAGTAATGGAAGCTCGACCACTACCACCAGTGCTACACATTCAAATGGACAATTCATGGAGGGAAAACAAGAATCGGTACGTCTTTTGTTTTTGGTCCCTTTTGGTTGCAAGGCGAATTGTGAAAGAAGTGGTCGTCTCCTTCATGATAGTGGGACACACACACGACGACCTAGATGCGTCGTTTGGGCGATGGAGCATGCAACTCCGCGAAAAAGACCATCCTACCTTGCCATCGTTGATGCAATCATACATGGAAATGGAGCAAGGCCCCTTCATTCCGCACCTAATAGAAGAAGTGCCCGACTTCAAGGCCTACGTCAAACCATACATCGGGATGAAGAAGAATCAATTGGTGGGTCACTCCAATGGAAGGCAGTACAAATTCTTCATGAACGACAATGGTTGGCCGATCATGCAATACAAAATGGCATGTACCGACATTCCATGGTTGCCCGAGCAAGGGTTGCAACTATGGAAGGAAGGTGAGGATCACAAACCTCTCCTTCCACAAGGTGATCCTATCCGTGTGACTCCCAAGAAAATGCTCAATGAAGTTGAGATTTTACGTGGACTTCAAGGATACATCCAGCATTGGATGGATGCATCTAAAGAAGACGGGACAACAGAGTATAAGGACCGCATGTCGAACTTGGTCACATATTGGACTGCCGTGACAAATGCCCTACGCAATGGAGCCAATGAAGACCCCCCACAGTCCGAAGTATTAAAGGACGGATTCTGGCCTCAAACTCGCCAACCTAGGGATCTTTCGACGGATTTCATGCAAGACGGCAGGATGCGCGAAGAACTTGAGGAAGAAGAACCCTACATTGGCACTCTAGAGGAGAGACCACCGCCAGCTTACAATGTGGCCAGAGATCTCCACAAAGGATTCTACTTGTTTGTGAGGCCAGGATTGGATTGTGAGGAGCCCGTGTCGGTTGGTAGGGCAGTAGAGCAGCCACAATTTGATCCAACGGCAGAGCACTTTCGCGAAATTCTTGTGCAATGGTGCACCCCATGTGGATCATCCAAAGACATGCGACGATTATACGCAGGGTGGGACACAAAACCCGGTTTCAGATGGAAGATTGACCCCACCGCTATTCAAGCCAACTACGTTTCCACGGATAGCATTATGGCATCGTGGAAACCAAAGAAGAACGAAGGCCGTAGCTTCATTGCACCCCGGCAACAAGTTCAATTTGCAGCCGAGCATTTGCGTCGAATTGCAGCAAAAGAACAGGACATGTGAATATGAAGTCTTCAAGGGCTCTCAAAGACAACGTTGCTCAGGGAGTGAAACAACGGTAGCGTGTGTTCTAGAAGGGGAATTTTTTCAATGAACGCAACAAGTTTTGATAATTCGTCTAATCCAACAACAAAACCTTTGATGGCCAACTCCTTTGCAGTCTCTGACGAGCAAAGAGTGCATACTCGTCAATATTTTGTACCTTTTTTGTTGTTTAATCCAAAAGATCAGTGCTTTTCCTGCTACTTCTTATCCATTTGAACTCCGCCCATTCTGGATTTATTTTTGGTTGACCTCACGCTCATGTACAATGCCAAGCCTAAACAATCACCCAAATTTGAACCCATTGTCACACTGGAGTCCAAGTGCACCCCCTCCTTTCCATTATTTTTGGGAGCGACAACACATGCTTCAATCACAAAAAGATTCCACAAAAATTCTTCCATCTCTTGGCCATTAGTACGACCCTCAGATCCCAATACTAGCTCCATGTACATTAACTATCTTCAATGAACGTTCTACGTAGAAAACTAGAAATCCATGCACTGGTATACTGGGGTTCAATTTGCTACACACACCGCCATTGATGACATCCAACCAACTACAAAGCAAAACAGTTGACCACCTCCTAAACCATCACGTACAAATGG